>CM045571.1:21427623-21582000 GCA_024721245.1 Mitragyna speciosa
GTGGTTATTAAAAAAACGTGTAAATTTTTTTTGTAAAAACTAATTTTTTGAAAATGCTTTGTGAAAGATGATTCGATAAAAATGTGACAAAACAAATGCTTTACTTTAAAAATAAAAGAAAAAGGGCCTAAAATGGGACTTTTGAAATGCGACGATTTTTGGGCCCGAAAATAGAGTCTAAAAAGGGTTTTTTAGTGAAAAAGGAGTCGCCACTTGGTATTGAGTTTTGGTGTACCAAGTCACCCGAAAATATTTTATAAAAGGTAAGAAAATTAAGAATGATTCATTTAAAGAAATGATTTTGGCAAAATATAGGAAAAACAAGAAAAACCCTTTTAGACGACTCCAGGTCTTTGAAAACAAGAGAAAAAGGTTCGGGAGTCACAGTTGAAGAAAGGGAAGGCAAAGGCTCGTGCCTAAGGCACCCTTTCAACCTAGCCGAAACTAGTTGCGAGGTTTAGTCTAAATTTTCCTAATATAACCCTAAGATTTTTTCACATTTGGATGCAACTATATGAATGCAAATCTAATCCTAAAAATGAGGTCGATAAGGGACGAAATGTTCCACTGAGGTTTGGTCGGAGATATCGCATTGATTGCGAAACTCGAGTCTAGACCTCGATGGAGTCACGAGTATAGATGCAAGATGAAATGCAAAGGAAGAGGAAAATAGTAATATAGGTAGTAAATGATCAAAGAGAGTAGGAATGCAACATAACGGGTATGGGGGGACTAATAAACTCGTGACTAACTGTTTCTACTCACGGAGGGGGGAACGACATGTACGCCATCGCTTCCCACGTGAGTAGATTGACTATTTCTAGTCAAATCACACAAATGACCTAAAATTCTATGTGTAGTGGAATCTAAATGTTATGCACTAGGTAGATGTTAAAAATAGATAATAAATGATAAAGTATATAAAAATTATACAAAAATGAAAAAGGCCTAAAAGATAAAAATGTGTGTGAAATATCATGAACACGCGAGAAATGATCCTAATACTAAAACGATCTAAAGGCCTAGCATTGGACTAGCCTATTTTTTAAAAATTCTCCGCTAGCGTTGGACTAGCGAAGAAACCAGGATTAACCACAACTAGCGTTGGACTAGTGTGGCGACGATACACATATATAATGATAAAGCAAATAAATAAATAAAGCATAGATTGAAATAATAATCACATAAAAAAAACACATAATAGCACATAAGAGCATATAACACATAAGCATGGTATTCTAGATGCAAGTTCCTAAGGAAAACGAATAAAACACACAAGCACATAACACACATAGCACACAAAAGCCCTAACTATTACACCGAAGAAGCCTAATTACAATCTAAAAATAAAAAGGTAACCTATCTAGCCTATCTATTACATTTTCTATCTAAATACAAAATTTTGCTAAATAGAATATTACCTATCTATTACATTTCTTTGAATAATCAAAAATTAAATTCGAATAAATAATATGACATAAATAAATAAAAACTCTCACATGGATAAAAATTATAAGCACAAAAACACGTAGAAAAACACATAGGAGCACGTAGGAGCACATAAAAAGAAATATTGGAAGGGTAATCGAGGTACCTCTCATTCGTAAACCCGGTATAAATGGCTACTAAAATGAACAAACATGTCAAAATTATCACTATTTAATAAATCAATCACTAATTGAATAATTTTCTACCGATCACTATGAACATGCTATGATAATTCAAACAATTATAGCAATAATAAACAAAATAAGAGAAAGAAAAATAATGATAACAATAATTAATCATTTAGGAGAAAAATGAAAATTGTTTAAGTAAAAATAAGTTAGTAAATAAATAAATAAATAAAGCAAAACAACAAAGATAAAATAAAATAAAACTAATAATAATATTAATAATAATAATAGAGGATAAAATACAATAATACATACATTGAAATTTTAACACCTCAAATAAGAATTATTAAAATAACTAAAAGGGAAATAGAGAGACTAATTTGAACATTAATTAGACTAACAAGACCCCATTCTAGAACATTAATTATAAGTTTGATAAAAATAAATAAAGAAAATGTAAAAAGAAATAATTTAAAGCTTTGAGGACTTAACTAATTTTAATTAATACTTTTTTTTTTTTACAAAAATAAAATATTATAAGATTTGGATTAAAAGTGAAAATTTAAGCAATATTCTAAAGTGAAAAATGTAATTTTCAACAAACAAAAGAGTAAAATTATAATTTTAAACCCTAATTAAGGTAATGACATAGTTTACAACAAATTTAAAAGCTAAAATGTAATCTTCAGCAAGTATAATACCCAAAAATAAAAATTTCCAGCAATACTTAAAGCTAAAAATATAATTTCAGCAAAGTCATTAAATAATACCTAATTTTCAGCAAACATTTAGGGTCAAATTATAATTTTCAGCTATATAAAAGGGCCAAAAATAAAAATTCCAGCAACTACAAGTATTAAAATACAAATTCCAGCAACAAATAAAAGGCTAAAATATAATTCTAACAATTAATGGAGGTCTTAAAACAAATTCCAGCAACATAAAGGACCAAAATATAAATTCCAGCAACAACAAGGGCCAAAAAATAAAATTTCAGCAAATTTGAGGACAAAAATGCAAAAATTCCAGCAATGTGAGGGACCAAATTGCAAATTCCAGCTACATTCAAGGACTAAAACAGAATTCCAGCAACATTTAAAGCCTAAAATACAATAACAGCAAGCTTGGGAGGTAAAATTGTAATTTCCATAAATATCAGAGGGTAAAATTGCAATTCCAGAAAAATTATAGGGGTCAAAATGTAATTACCGACAAATATAGGGGTCAAAATGAAAAATTAAAAAACGTAGGGGGCAAAATTATAATTATCTAAAAGTTGAGGGACCTAAATGCAATTAATCGGGACCTAATTGCAAAGAAAATTAAATTATGGGGGTCAATCTACAATAAACAGAAATTTAAATGCACAAATCAAACATTTTCAGGGCCACAGTAGCATTACTGAAAATATAAGGACTATAAAATAAATATCCTATTATTAATTAAAAATAAATAAAAAAAACTAACTAACCAAAACGACGTAGTTTTGAGTGAAACTACGTCAAAACGACGTAGTTTCACCAAAACATTTTTTTTTTTTTTCAGATTTCCTTTTTTATTTTTTTCTTTCCTTTTTCTCTCTCTCTTTTCTTTTTTTCCTTCTTCTCCCCCGATTCTGATCTTCTCCTTCCTCCCCTGGTCCGTCTCCTTCCTTCGCCGGTTTGCTGTCCGGCTCTCTGCTCGCCGGTCTCTCTCTCTCGCCGGTCTCTCTCTCTCTCTCTATCTGTCTATCTCTCTCTTCTCTCAGTCCCTCTCTATCTCTCCCTTCTCTCGGTCTCTATCTCAAATTCCCGGCCCCCTTTCTCTGTTCCCTCCCCTCTCCATTCTTTCTTTCTTTTGTTTTTACTCAATTGCTCAAAAAACAAAAAACAAATTCAGCATAAATTCAACAATTAAGATCGAATTGAAAGAGGAGGTAATGGACTTACCTGATTTCTTGATTGGGAACGGTGTCCAGCGGTGGTAGTGCTCCCAGTGGCAGCGGCGGCGAGTTGGTTGCGGTGGATGGCGTCCGGCGGTGCAGTGGTGGTGGTGCTGGCAACAGAGGAGAGTCTCTTTTTTTTTTTTTTTTTTTTTTGCAGGTGGAAATTGACGTGTCTGGTGTGTGCTTTGTGTCTGTGTCTGTGGATGTTTTTGTGTACAGGTTTGAAGTGCGTGTGTGTTTATGGTGTGTGTTTGTCTATGCAGGGATGTGTGTGTGCCTGTGTTGTTTTTGGAATGTGGTATGTGTAATGTGGATTCAAGTGTAGCTTCTGATTGTGTGTGAAGTGTGTGCTGTGTTGTGTGTTTTTGCTGCAGGTGTTGTGCCTCTGGTGTGTGATGGAATGTATGCGATTTGCAGGTGAATGCTGTGTGTTTTTGGGAGGGAAGGCTGTGAGGGAAAAATGTGAGAGTGGTGAAATGTGGTGTGTGCTTTGTGTTCTGGTATGTGACTGGAGTTGGGTGTATGTGTTGTATGTGTGCTTGTGTGAAGTGCAGGTCTGGTGTATGTGATTGTGAGTGTTTGTTTGTGTCTTTGCAAGGGTGTTGTGCCTCTGGTGTGTGATGGAATGTATGCGATTTGCAGGTGAATGCTGTGTGTTTTTGGGAGGGAAGGTTGTGAGGGAAAAATGTGAGAGTGGTGAAATGTGGTGTGTGAGTGTGTGTTTTTGTGAATGCAGGTGAGTATGTGAGCGTGGTGTGTGTTTCTGTGAGTGTCTGTGTGAGGATGGTGTGTGTTGTGTGAGTGAAGCTTGTGTGCAGTGAGTGTGTGCCGTGAGTGAAGCTTGTATGCAAGTGTGTGTCTGGTTGTGTGTGTTTCTGCAGGAGAGATGAGGTGCAGTGAGTTTGGCCGAGAGAGAAGAGAGTGAAGGAGAGGGAGAGTGCAGGCTTCTGCAGGTGTGTTTTTTGTGTGTGTTTATTGGTGTGTGTATTGCATGAATTGTGTGTGCTGTGTAATGTGAACTGAAGTGAGTGTGTGAGCTTGCTGTGTTTGAGTGTGAGCTGTGTGCAAAATGGTGAAGGAAGGGAGAGAAACGAGAGGGAGAGTGAGTGAAGTGAGTGAGAAGTGTCTGTGTGTGATTGCAGGGAGAGGGGATGCAGAGGGAGTTAGGAAGAGGGAGACCGAGTGAGAGTGCAGGTGAGGTTGTGTTGGTGGATGGTGTCTGCAGGGGAGTGAAAATGGTGAGGGGAAGAGGAGGCAGAGAGAAGTGAGGGAATTGCAGGTTTGATTGTGTGTGAAGGTGAGTTTGTGTGAGTGTGTGAGTTTTTGTGTTGCAGAGAGGGAGTGATCTGCAATGTGTTTGGTGAGGGAAGAGATTGAGGGAGAGAATTGTGTGAAGTGAAGATTGAGTGTGTTGCAGAGAGGGAATGGATTGTGGTGATGAGGGTGGGTGAAAAAGGGAAAGAAAACTACCCAAAATCCCCCCAAATCTGGTTTTTTTTTGCAGAGGGATTGGTTTTTCTTCTGCAGCTGCGTGCAGCAGCTGCAGTAAAACTGCAGCTGCTGTAGCAGCTGCTCCCTTTTTTTTTTTTTTTTTTTTTTTTTTACGAATTATATTATATATATATATATATATATAAAAAACTGAAATGCAACATTAAGGAAAAAGTAAAATTTAGTATAACAAATTAAAGGTTAATTCAACATTAGAAAAATACCATTTAAAATAAATACCAAATGGTCTTTTAAAATAATAATAATAATAATAATAATAATAATAATAATAATAAAATAAATAAATAAAAAAAAATAAAAAATAAAAATATTTTTATATATATATTTTTTAATCAGGAGAATTTATAAAATGCTTGTAGACAATTCTCATAAAGAAAATTTTAAATAAAAGTGCATTGGAAAGCGTGACCCAAATATGGTAAAATTATAACATTTATGAAAATTAATAAATGACATCACAAATATTTTGCAAAACATATATTATCACATAAAGCACATATAGTATAATTTTCACTCAAAAATTTAAAAATTAACGCATTCTTGGGAAACGTGCCTTTAAAAGGATAAAAATTAAATAAGTACTAAATGACCTCTAAAAATTATGAGATTTTTACTAGAAAATTTATGAACATACAAAATACATATATGAAATTTTTTACTTAAAAATTCTCATAAAAGAGACTGCATTGGGAAACGTGCCATTAAATAAAAAAAAATACTAAAATTCTAAATAAATGATGAATGGCTCCTAAAAATCATTAAAATCATAAATAATGATAAAAATAGTAAAATCAATGTATTTAAGAAATAAAATAAAATAAACTAATATTTACATGGTAAAATTACCATTTTGCCCCTGATGTGACAAATTAGACGTAATATACACAAAAATTATAATTGGCCCCTGAAAATCACAATAACCCCTAAATAAAGTAATACGCATGCTTTTATAAAATGTGTGTCAAAATTTGGTGTCTACAGCAGAGTCAAAATTAGATCGGACAGATTATCTTTCTATTTGTGTCACACGAATATGGCAAACTGTAGAAGCAAAAATACAAGCAGAATTTTCACCCTCTCAGCCAGTCACAATCAATTACAAAACTTTGAAAATTTTAGCCATTCCTTTCAAGCTCAAAAAAGCCCTACAAAGTGATCCCGTAGATGCCAGGGATATTCAAGATATCTATAAACAAAATAATTATACAAACAAATGCCTTCAAATTATAGGACAATACCTTGCCACTAAACCCTTTTCTTCGTCAACTACTCCACCTTCAACTTCTTTTCCATCTATTCCTCTCTTTAAACCATATGAAATTCCAGATAAATATGGCAACCAACTTAGACAAAAACCTTTAGGATTAGAACAGAGGATTCAAAAAATAGAGAAATCTTTTACCACTCCTCAAACTAAACAAAAGTCCAATAGATCAACTTCGGCTTCAGTTCACTAATCCACCTGTGTCTTACATCAAAAATCAGACACCAAATCTGACCAAGATAGTTTAGAAAACCCAATCTCTAAACTTCATCTCCAACCTTATTCTTAAAACTGAAAAAAACTTCAAAAACTTTATTACTCAAGATCTACACATCCAGATGTTGTTCTTGAAGAAAAGCCAAATATTTTACAAAACAGTTACAATGCAAACAACATTTATGAATGGAGCATAGATGGTGTGTTAGAATACAACATTATGACAATCCTACAGCAAATGACCATGGTGGCAACAGCGTACAGAACTTCTCATGGCTGTACAGAACAGTTAGCTGCTCACATCTTCGCAGCAGGATTTACGGGTCAACTCAAATGTTGGTAGGATGAACATATCACACCTGATGATAAATGCAGCATCATGGAAACCATTAAAATAGATACAGATGGACAACCAATCCTAAAAAATGGAGAAATAATTCCAGACTCTGTTTCAACTTTAATCTTTTCAATTGCTACAACATTTATTGGTGATCCAGGAATCTTTAGAAAAAGATCATCTGAATTGTTTAACAATCTCAAATGCATGAATTTGTCTGAGTTTTGGTGGTACAAAGATACATTCCTCACTAGAATTTATGCCGAACCAAATGGTACCCAAACCTATTGGAAGGAGAAATATCTTGATGGTCTTCCAAAATCACTCAGAGATCTAGTTCGTGAAGAACTCAGGATTCAACACAACGGAGTAGTACCACATGAACAGATTACTTATGGTCAACTCACAAACCAAATCCAACAGGCTACATTGAAAGTCTATAGACAAGACAAGATGATGCGACAATTACCCAAAGATAGAACACAAAGGTGAAAAGATCTTGGATCCTTTTTGTGAACAATTTGGTCTTCTATCTTGCCATACCTAAACCAGAAAGAAAAACCACATTTCTGAAACATGAAGAAAACCTTCATATCAACCCAAGTATCAATCTAGAAAAAGACTTTCTTGCAAACCTAAAAAGCAGTTACCTTCTACCTCCAAACACCCTAAACCAAACAATTTCCCTGATTTGCCAAACATCACTAGTCATAAGTGCAACAAACCTAGACCCTAGACATATTGCCAAACACTACAAATTCAAACGAAAAATTCAATCTCTCCAATTTGATGATTAAGTATAACAGTAGATATCAAACCTACATGCTAACTCAAATGATTCTAATATTTCAGGACAAACAAATGAAGATTATTCATCAAAAAATGATATAAATCAACTGCAAGAAGATGATGTATCCTCCTCACGATCCAATGATGTTAACTAGGATAAGCATAATCTTACAGTTAATGTTCTCACCCAAGAATAGAATTTGATGCTTGATCTTATTGAAACAATTACTGAACCTGAAAAAAGGAAGCTCTATTTTGAAATGTTCAAACAAACATTAAACACATCCTCTACATCTTCTACCTCAACCAATAATCCTTTTCCCAAAGATCTTGGAATCGTCAACACCTACAATCTTACTGATATCCTGAACAGATTTCCAAACAAACCCAAAACAGTAGTTACAACCCAAGACCTTCAAATTGAAATCTCCTTACTAGAGGAAGAAATTAAATTCATCAAAACTAGACAAGAACTGGATAGACTAATAATCCAGGACTTGATTTGTGACAAAGACAATCATTCCAACAAAGAACAAGCACAAATGCCTACAGATGATTTCATAAACAGGATTTCTTGGATTTCTATGAGGAAATGAAAAGCTCAGATCAAACTAGTTATCCAAAATGACTTTGTGACGTTCCAGCTTTATGTGATTCAGGTGCTGACTTAAGTTGTATTCAAGAAGGACTTGTTTCGACAAAGTATTTTGAGAAAACAAAAGAAGGATTTCACTCAACAAATGGGTCAAAATTGCAAATTAATTACAAACTATCTAATGTTGCTATCAAATTCCAATCAGTAATAATTTATGATTCTTTCTTGCTATCAAAAGGCCATACGAATCCTGTTATTCTTGGGACTTCATTCATCAACCAGATTGTCCCTTATTATCAAGTAAAAAAAAAAAAAAAGAATGTACCCAGATAGATTCGAAGGAAAAATTCTTATTCCATTTGTCAAACATACAGTCCACAGAGATTTAAACCAAATCTCTCTCAAAACCAACCAGATAAACTTTCTCAAAGAAGAAATTCAATATAGGCATATTGAAGAACAACTCTAACAGTAGGACATTCAAAACAGAATCTAGGACATTCAAACAAAATTTCATGAACAATTATGTTCTGAAATTCCAACAGCATTCTAGAATTAAAAACAACACACAGTCACTCTACCTTATGAAAAGGACTTCGATGAAAGGCAGATTCCAACAAAGGCCAGACCAATCCAGATGAATCAGGAACTTCTTAAGCATTGCAAGCAAGAAATTGAAGATCTACTTCAGAAGGGGATTATTAGTCCAAGTCAATCACCTTGGAGTTGTCAAGGGTTTTATGTCAACAAAAACTCTGAAATTGAATGAGGAGTCCCTAGATTGGTAATCAATTATAAAGCTTTAATTAAGGCTTTAAGGTGGATCCGATACCCAATTCCAAACAAGAAGGATCTTTTGCGGAGGCTTTATGCTACCAAAATATTTTCAAAATTTGACATGAAATCTAGATTTTGGCATATTCAAATCTATTCTTCAGACAGATACAAAACATCATTCACAGTTCCGTTTGGACACTATGAATGGAATGTCATGCTTTTTAGACTCAAAAATACTCTTTCAGAATTTTAAAAGATCATGAACGACATCTTCAATCCATATTCAACCTTCATCATTGTTTATATCCATAATGTGTTGGTATTCTCAAACTCAATTGATCAACATTTCAAACACCTTAACATTTTTCTTCATCAAGCCAAAACCAGTAGACTGGTTGTCTCTCAAAAGAAAATCAATTTATTCTAGCCAAAAATCAAATTTTTTGGACATATTATCTTCCAATGAACAATTAACCCAACTCAAAAACCTCTTTAGTTTGCAGAAAAATTTCTTATTTAGATCTTAGACAAACAGCAGCTACAAAGATTTCTTGGTTGCTTAAACTATATTTCAGATTTTATTCCAAACCTCAGGAATCTTATAAAACCACTCTATGATCGTCAAAAGAAGACTTCTCCGTCTTGGACAGACCAACACACTCAAATCATTCGCAATCTGAAACAACAGACAAAAAACTTGCCAACCCTTGTTTTGCCAAATCCACAAGCACAAAAAATTATTGAACTCGATGCCTCTGATATTGGTTATGGTGGTGTGCTTAAACAACAACAAAATGGCAAAGAACAAATCATTGCATCTGCATCCAAACGTTGGATTAATTCTCAGCAGAATTATTCTACCATAAAAAAAATTAGCAATTGTTTTATGCATTATTAAATTTCAAGCTGATTTATTAAACCAAAAGTTTTTATTATGGATTGATTGTAAATATGCCAAAGACGTTTTACAAAAAGATGTTAAAAACCTTGCTTGACAAGCAATTTTATCTGTTTTCGACTTTGATATTGAATATATCAAGGGAGCTTTAAACTCCTTTCTTGATTATCTAACCCGTCAATTTTTTAAGGGTAGGTAAACATGCCGAAGAAAAAGAAGCAAGAGAAATCACGAAACCCAAAAAAACAGTCTATTCAAACTAAAAAAGCCTCAAAATCTCCCAAGTCAATTTCATCTTCCACCAAACAACCAAATACCTAATCACAATCCATAACTAGCCAATCTCTAGCTATGACATCGGATCAAATCAAACAACTCATAGCCCAACAACCAAACCTTTCACTTCTTCTTCAAAACCCCAAATCATGGGCAAATATTGCCGATGAGGAAGAGAGCAAACAACTTTCCCAAACACCCATGGAGAGATTCCTTCAAGCCTATGTCGAGATTTAAAACACTTGACATACAAAAGTCAGGAATGCTATCCTATCTAGCAAACAGCTTCCAAACCATTATCCCAAACTGCATCCTTATCATCTTCCAAACTCAAGTCATAAAATGTAAAGAACCAATCTTTTTATACCATTCTCCAAACTGAACTAGAATTTTGGTAGAACTACCCACTTTCGGTTGCTAAAAATATTCTTCCACCAGGATTCAATTTCATTCCCCAAATTTCAAGAAAAACCCAACAATTTTACCAAATGAACTTAGTTGATACAAAATCAGTATCAATTAAGCTTTATCCAAACCAAAAGGCGCAAATGATAACTCATTCTTGTTCTCAAATCCTTAGAGTTCTTAAACACTCTAATTGGGGATTTGACCTAATCAAGTCAGGAAAATTGACATTCTTGGTTATTCTATTTCAAATAAGCAAACAAATATAACTTCTCAGTCTGGTTCACCCAGTGGTGGAATATATTCGGACCTAAACATCAGATCCTTCCGGAGGAGGTAGCAAAGGCATTTGACTACTTCCAGTAGAGGTTCTCACAAACATCATACATTCCAACTTCCTTAATTTTTTCTCCAAGTTTTCCTTAGCTTGGGTATATTAATGGAAGTTTGAATTTGTTAAACAGACAAACAACCTGCCTTCTATTTTGGTTAGACAGGGATATACTAAATGGTAGAATTCTTTTGATATCTCATCAGTAAACAACATAAATTGCAGGAATGGTTCAGCCAAAATCTATAGTTTCTCAAAGCAGCAAATAAATAGACCTGCCAATTCCCCCAACAGAAATCACTCTTTGTAGCAAAATTGGCATCAATTTCAGAAAAAAGAAGAATTCACCAGGCAACTGTAGGAAATTCCTCAGCAACTTCAACCAGAAACTTCTCAGACAAAGAAAGAATCCTCTCAACCTTTACCAAGAACTTATTCCAATTCTGAGGAAGAGAAAGAAGACTTTGCCCCGCAAAACAAAGATGATTGTTATGGAATATTCTCAGAAATTTCATAATTTTTAAAAATGTAATTTTTTTAATTTTTACTGTAACAAAGTTATTGTACACTGTAGTGGAGTTACTGTATCACTTATTCTGTCGACAATTACTGTAGCAATCACTGTAGCAGCATCAAAAATTTGCTATAAATAACCCCCCCAAACTAGAAATCAGACAGAATGGTTTTTAGAATATCTCCCCCATCTCCTCTATAGAATTCTGTAGTCTTTAGAATTCTCTCCATCTCTCTTGTATTACTCATCCATCTTCTCTAGAAGATTCAATATGAGGTAAGCTTTCAATCTTTTAATCTTTAATTTTTGTATTTAATATGATGGTTTTATATTTATGTTGATGGTTGGCTAAGCCACCTAACCCCTTTTCCCTAATGGCCGTCTGATGGTGACCCTCTTTTTTTTTTTTTACCTTTCTATTTTTTTAAAGGTCCTATCCTCATTATATATAATAATTAATATTAAATCATTAGTTTATTATACTAATACCAAATACTAACATTAACTCTCTAAAGCAATAGTTAATAACTAAAACAAAAAAAGAATAAAAATTTAACATTTAACTTGTTTAAATGTTAATTAAAAAGTTGCTGTTATTTGCTATTATTTAGTTTGTTATTATGGCATATGGATGGCATCGTAAAGTTAATACAATATTGAGGGTGATGCTGTTGTATATGCTATTGTTTGGTGTGTAATTGTGGTTGTGGACATTGTTTTGTTTTAGGGTGAAGAATTCTGTAGAACTTTCTTAGATTGAATGTGATATGGGCAGATTTTTTTTTTTTTTATAGAATTTTCGATTTCAATTTTGAAATTCTCAATTCAATTTTAAGCAAATTTGGTTTAGAAATTTGCATTTTGAATTCGAAATCATTCAAATTCTATGAGGTCCAAATTTCTAAATCACCTGATTTTGTTGTTCTGAATTTTTGAATTTGATTCCGATTCTCACCCATAATTATAGCTGATATTTTTTACATTTGAAAAACACTTGACTTCCCTAAGGGATAATTTCACATGCTTCCCTTGAGGTATATCATAATTGCAGCCATCTCTCCTCAAGTTTTAGTAATTACACTTACATCTCTTATGTTTAGATAAGTTATAACACCAAAAAAAAAAAAACAATTTTGATAATATAACCTTAAGATAACTACTAAATATTCTAAAATAGCCTTAATTGCTTTTACAAACAAATAATTAATAAAAAGATAAAAAGACCCTAAAACCAAAGTCTTCCGCTCCACCAATTGGGCTCCCAAGTTGTTTACATTTTTTTTAATTAAATTGATCATCTCTTTCTTATTGATATATTTGTTTGTAAGGTTTTAATAGATAAAGTAGACTTATTTAAATTAGCCAAATAACCGGCTTTTGGAGAATAAAATTTGTCAAAGATTGAAAATTTAGTGTGAGAATATATACTTTTGACATTTTTATAGACTAACTAATTAATTTTTTTTAGCTTTGAGGAATTAAGGATATTTTAAGATATTTAGTTAATGTTCTTGGATTACATTATCAAAATAGATTTTCTTGTTATAAAAAATATAAAATAAGGAGTGTAAGTGCAATTATCAAAACCTGAAGAGAGATAGTAATTATTATGACAAACTCAAGAAAGGTATGTGAAATTATCCACTTCCCTATATGATATTTCAAAGTAACAACGGCTAATGTAAGCCACAATAATATTATACATTTTATAAATTGCCCTTATATTGCCATTAAAATAATAAATTATTGATAAATTAAAAAATCATTAAATGATGTAATTAAACCCTTAATGTCTCATTCCCTCCCCCCCCCCCCCCCCTCTATTTAAGATTCTTCTAGGACTCCATTGCTTATTTAGAGTCAATCGCTTACTCCACTTATCTTCAACAATCAACAATGCAGCTTGTCTTTCCTGAATTCAAACTTCTCCAGCCTTCACCAAAATCAGTTATTCCCAATTGCTTTTTACAATTGATTGAAAGGTGCCTATTTTGTTACATGAACTTATTTGTTTGTTAAAA
This sequence comes from Mitragyna speciosa, assembly GCA_024721245.1. Taxonomy (NCBI): domain Eukaryota; kingdom Viridiplantae; phylum Streptophyta; class Magnoliopsida; order Gentianales; family Rubiaceae; genus Mitragyna; species Mitragyna speciosa. The sequence continues at coordinate 21,441,099 of CM045571.1, forward strand.
AAAAGGTAATTAGTGAGATTGAGAGCCAATAAACTTACTCTTATTCTATTTACTTCTATGAAATGCGCGAATTGTACACGGCTTACATATATTCATAAAACACAAATTTTCAATTAAAGAGTCAACAACTAAATTAAGCATAAATTTAAAAATAATCTTTTAATGTTATTTTTTTATATTTGACAAATTATTGTTGTCTTATTTAACATATTTTTATTGCCAAACCCGTGCATTATGAACAGACAGAGATAGAATCAAAAGATTTATTTCGAGAGGACAAAAAATATATTCATAAAATATAATATAAACTTCTAATAAAAATTTGCAGGGGAGAATCTTTAAAATATTAAGAATTTTTAAAAAAATTCAAAATTTTTAGAGAAAAAATATAATTTCATAGATCATGGAGGGGATGGGGGAAATGAGGGCCTTTCATATCTCTACCTATATTTGTTTATATGTGTAGAAACTTTTGTAAGAGATAAATAAATAAGTAATAAAGATAACTAGGCACAACCACTAAAAATGTTAGAGGAAAAAGGAAAAATATCAATAAAATCTACATAGAATATTGATATGGAGTAAGATGATTTAGTTTGATTTATATATAATGTTGAGATTTTGTTTTAATATCTAAAATTCTTCCATAAAATTTTGCTTTTGACCTTTAAACATTGTTGATTGTATTAACAGGTGACGATTACACAATAGTAGAATTAGAGTATATTTTTCAAATTTTATTAGAAATTCAATATTTAAGAAATAGAATTTGGTGACATGGAAATGTATAAAAATTGTTGTTCATGTCTAATATTTGTTAATAATGGTCAGAATTATACTGCCAATAATACTATACAACTAAAATTTTTGTTAATTTGATTGTAGCTCGTAAAAAAAGTAACAACAAAGGACCAGTGATTAATTAGCACAATGAGAATTTCACAAAGAATATTATTGGCATTAAAAATAACATCATAGGGGTTGCTTTGTAATTTAGACAAACCTCGAGGGAGCTAAATGTAATTAATCTAATTTGTGAAAATGGTATGTTTAGAATTTTGGTCAATATTTAGATGATTTAAGCATATTTACCGGCAAATTTAATGGAAGGGGAGCATTTGATAAACGCTTGTAGTTTTAGGGGTATTTGATAAAAGTTTGGTAAGTCAAATACTTAGACTGTAATTTAGTCAAATCACATGGTTCATTTGATAATTTGATCAAACCATAGGGGAGATAGATGTAATTAACCCTTTTAAACAAATCTAATTTTACAAGTGTCTTCATTAACTTGCACAATAATTGCAGGGTTACACATGCCACCAGTACTCCGGAAGATGAGTCGCCTCATGGCAATATCTTCTATAATTAACGCACGACAATTACTAAAATAATAGTGTCCAAAACAATGTTTTTAAACTCAGTCGACCAGTAAATCGGAGGAGGGTACGGTCCACAATTCAATCAGTCTGACCAGTTCCATCACCCAGTTCAACAATTTTCTGTTTTTTTTTTAAAGAATAAAGACTAATAGTATATCATATCTCTCTCAAGAAAAGGTGGATATGTGGCACTCTAATAATTAGGATTGATGTATTGTATGGAAAATATAATTTTAGTAATCTGGATTGATCTTTGATTTTCATTTTTTTTTAATAAAAGAAATAGCTTTCCACCCACTTATTTTCAAGTTGCCACGTGTGGTTCTTATTAAATAATGATTTATTCACTTTACTTTTTAGTTCATACACTTAAACATATTTCAATAATTTAAACAGATGACTCACATAAAATACCAATTGAAACTTTTAGTTAGGGAAACATTTTAGGCATAAATAAATGATTAAACAATTTAAATAAAAGTACTAATCTTAGAAGGAGATATTTTAGTAAAAGTAAATATGAGATTTCCTTAATGAAATGAATAATCAATTTAAACAAAAGGACTAATCTTACAAGAAGATATTTTAGTAAAAGTAAATATTAGATTTCCTTAATGAAATGAATTTGGATGTCAAACTTAAAATGTAATAATCAATTAACTTTATTAAAAATAAATGAAATAAAGAAAATAAAAAAAGTAAGAAACAATTAATTTCATTAAACATGATTGATAAAGGAAATCAAGAAACTAAAAAGGTAAGAATCAATTAATTTATCAAGGAAATAAGAAAAAAAAAGAAGAAAGAGAATAATTTAAACATGATTCATGGGAAAAGTTTAATTTGTAAATCACAAATTAAGAAAATCAGTTCGCAACGGTTGGACCGAATTTGACAATTTTTTGAGCTCCTCTGGCTGTTATATAGGACAGAGGCATGGGTGATTCACAGTTCAACTAATTGAACCACCGTTCCGACCCAATTTTGAAAGCACTTGCCCAAAGTTTTGAATCAAATTGTTATTTCAATTTTGGATAAAATTTTAGGTTGAGTTAGCGGAAAGTATTTGATACATCAATTGTAATGTTGCAATGTTATGGCTATCTCAATTGCATGACTAATAATCTAATGAATATAGTTTTTTGCTTCAACCAAAAAAAAAAAAGGCAATGCTGCATAGACGACAAAAAGTACGCAAGGGGAAGAGGATATGGTTTGAATATACAGGGCATTAATCAAACTGTTAATATCATCTCCCATACCTGGTGCTTTCACGATTTGGCTGCTAAAGCTGGTATCTGCTCAACCATCTTGAATATAAGGGAGAATGTTAACACATATTCTCTAATTACTTAATCGGTGTTAAAACATATTCTCTAGTTACTTAATTGGTCTGTATACATAATTCACCTTGATCAATGTGTTGATTAGCAAAACATCCGATGTAACGACATTATTTCTATTTTGATTCATTGTGTTTGGCCTACATAGAGGCATATCTTGGATCATCGTACATTACATTGAATAATACTCGATCTCTCCTCTGAATCTCTTGTTAATGTTGAGTTCTTGTTTCAGTTCGTAAATGATATTACTAGAGATCTTTAATAGTTAATTATCAAGTGCTTCTGAATTTGATAGCATAACTTTCTTTGTCAAAACATTTTGTGCAATGTTCCAAAAACTTAAAATTTGCAGAATCACAGGATACAAACTAAGAGTATTTTGATCAAGTAGTCAGTTAACTCTATCTAGAACTATAACAAATATGGCTCAGATTCATTGAAACTCGGCCCTAGAAACCAAGTAGAATAACATATTATAAGTGACCACTCTCAGTTTCACAAAACATTTTTCACGGAACTTAACTAGAAAACCAAGTAGAATAACATATTATACCATGAAAAGCCAGTGTGCAACAAAGTGACTGGAAAAGATTGCAGAAGTAGGAATCATTCACGAGCAACTCCAACTAGCTGTTTCCCAATGTTGCGACCGTGAAACAGACTTACAAGGGCTGCAGGGCCATTTTCAAGGCCTACAACAATGTCTTCTACATAGATTATTTTTTTTGCTCGAAATGTCAGGCAGTACAGTGTCCAGAAATTTTGAGTAGACATGAAAGTGTTCAAACACCGTAAATCCTTCCATATGCACACGCTTGTAAAGAAGCCAAACCAGATTTTGTAATCCTTCAGGTTTTTCAAGATTGTATTGTGAGATCATTCCACAAAAAGCAATTCGTGTTAGCATGTGATTAGCTAAGATATGTATCAAGAGAGATAAGATTGACTGATATGCTTTAGCGTATCTCTTTGATATACGGATTTCTGTAACAGAATTGTTTGTGTATCAGCCTATATTAAGGCTTCTTCCCTGAGGGAATAAATGAGAGAAAAATTTTAGACTTCAACAAGGTATTAGTGCACATCATCTCAAGCTCTATTCGTAACCCATAACCTTCTTCTAAACTAATTTTTTGGTTCATTCAAAAGTGGTCCTGAAACAAGGGATCAACCATGGATATGACAAAACCACTACTGTAATTACTGCAAACCAAACTGCAGCCTCAATTGAGCCATCTAACCTTAACAGCTTACCTTTCGGATTGAGGCTGAATGATACAACTTTAAGATCTGGTCACGAATGATTGAAGTCCATGCTGTGGGATTGAATAAACTTGGCTATTTGAATGGAGAGACCCCAAAAGTAGATGAAAAGAATTCTGGTTACTCAAAGTGTTGCGAGGATGGCTGTTAAAGACCATGGAACCACATCTCCTTGGCTTGTTTATTGATCTTTCTTCAGCCAAGGAAATCTGGGATAGCGTCACCCAAACTTTCTATGATGGAGCGAACGAATCCCAATATTATGAATTGCGCTGCAAGGCCACAACGACAAAACAAAATGGATGTCGTGTCAACACCTATTATGCCGAACTCAACAGCGTATGGCAAAAAATTGATAAGTTAAGATGGGATGTGCCACAGACATCCAAACTAGAAAAGAAGAAGTTCAGAAAGATGGATGAATGACTTTCTTGCAGGATTAGATAAGACGTTCGATTCTATTCGAAGTGATATCCTTCGAATGAAATTTGTTCCAGGTATTGAGGAATGCTTTAATATTGTTCGACGTGAGGCTCAACGTCAAATCACAATGCTTGGAAAATGAAATATGGGTGAAGGCTCATCCACGGCAATGGTCTCCAAAACCATCTCATCTAACTCTCGTATTGCTCGAGCTGTTGAAGAAGTCGACAAAGATAAGTTGCATTGCAGTCACTGTAAGGGTACTCGTCATCCCAAAGATACTTGTTTTGAAATTCACGGCTATCCTGAATGGTACCTAGAGAGGAGAAAGGAAAATAAAGATCGAAACAATAAATGGCTAGCTCAAGCAAATGTAGCTGATACAACTGGTAATGTCCCTGGTGGGGCTGCAGGTATGGTTGCTATGGCAACAAGAGAAAACAATCATGGTGACACGGGTGAATTACTCACTTTAGTCAACCAGATGTCCTTGACTGGTTCAACCAACTCAGGTAACACTAACAGGAGTTCTTATGCATTTACGACTCATGATACAGAGTGGATCATTGACTTGCGACAAAACTCTCTTCAAATGCAAACTTCTCCTTCCAAGAATAGTGTCATGACAGCTGACAGAAAGCCTACACCAGTTATTGGAGCAGGATCTACAGCCCTTACTCCAACTCTTTCACTACATAATTGCTTATTTGTTCCTGCATTATCAAATCACTTATTATCAGTCAGTCAAATTACAGAACAATTAGGTTGTGTTGTGTTAATGTTTCCCATCTTTTGTTTGCTTCAGGATATCCGGACTCAGGTGCTCATTGGGCTTGGTACTAAGAGGAAAGGGCTGTACTGTGTGGATGATGTTGCTTCAAGTTATGTTCATCAAGTTCAAAGTCACAATGACAATAAGTTGACGAATATATGGTTGTGGCACTGTCGATTCGGTGATGCTTCCTTTGGTTATTTAAAAAAGTCGTATCCATCCTTGTACATTGATATATCAGAGTCTTTTCTTAAGTGTGATGTTTGTGTTTTGGCTAAAAGCCACATTATTTCATTTCCTTCAAATTTTAATAAACGACTAATCCCATTTGAATTAATCCACTCTGATGTTTGGGGACCTGCCCCATTCATTGCTAATAATGCTAACAATCAGTCCTAATACCCATTGGGATTCCATGTCCATATTTAATTTGAGCGGAATGGGTATCAATAATATGAGATTGGGTTTATTTAGGATTATACCCATCAAAACCCATTTAAATATGGGCATGATTGGGAAATGATTGAAATTCCCATACCCAAATATAAACAAATCTTGAAATAATTTGTATTTGATCATATCTACTTCTTCCATACTCTCTCTTGAAAGAATGCTTTATTTTAAGCTGCATTAACAAAATATCTATCATCCTTTACTCGTTTTATTAGTTTTTAACATTTTTTTCAATAACAGCAGAATACCCCTTTTTTCAAAAATAGAAAAGTTGTAAATTTATTTTTGCATTCTTAGCTTATTCATTTTGCCCTCTTCGATTCATCTATTTCTCCTATGAATATTATGTTAAATTTTATCTCTTGATATCAATTTTGTGTGGTTAAACTGATCTTTATACTAAAAAAATTCATGTAAATTTTATATGTTGAGTACATTAATTTCAGTTCAACTTTATTCTTAGGGAAATTAGTCTTTATATTTTGGATTTCATCAAAGTTTGCAATGTCCATGAGCAAATAAGATGTTGATTTATTTTAATTTTTAATTTGATTCATTACTTTAGTAATGAATTTTAGTATCAGGAGTTTTAATAAGATAATATCTAAATTGATTTTTTTTAAGGGGTAGATAAATTAAATCTCTACATATCTTCAATCTAATAATTGGAAAACTACAGTTTATAATTAAAAGATTAAAGAGCATTAATAAATTAGATCTAAAAATAATAATATAAAAACCAAAAAAATTAGAAATTTATTGAGGTTAATAAATTAAAAAAATAAATGATATAAAAAAATATTCAGGTTAAACTAAAAAAAAAAAGTAATCTAAAAAAATAATTGATTAATAAGGGAAAGATACTTTAGAAAAATAATAAAATGGGATTTATTGGGTATTTGGGTGATATCAAATGGAACTAGGCTATTTTAGTCTCGCCCACATTGATCCCATGACAAATATAGGACTGTTTGGGTATGACCCATATTTCATAGTTCCAATTAAGTCTCGTCCAAATCCCGCCCATTTGCGATCGCTAACTGCTAAATCTAGAATTCAATGGTTTATTACTTTGTTGACGATTGTACAAGAATGACATGGTTATATACCATGCAACATAAGAGTGACGTGCATAATGTATTTCCTATTTTTTTATCACATGGTTCGCACCAAATACTCCCTTCCAGTAAAAATTATTCGATCGGACAATGGTGGAGAATACCTTAACTCTAAACTCTCAAAATTTTTCCAAAATAATGGTATTCTCCATGAAACTACTTGCCTACGCACTCCACAACAGAATGGTGTTGCAGAGCGCAAGAATAGGCATATACTTGAAATGCCTAGAGCTCTCCTGATTGGTGCTAGTGTCCCTCAAACTTATTGGGCTGATGCTGTGACATATGCAGTTTATCTCATGAATCGGATGCCATCACGAGTTCTCTCCTTTCATATTCACCCAAAAAAAGACCAACGTACCAAACTAGATCCTGACACGGTGCGTTGTGTATTTCTTGGTTTTCATCCTCAGCAAAAGGGGTATAGGTGCTACTACCCTTCAAGTCATCACATTTATATTAGTATGGATGTTACTTTCTCTGAAACGGAGTATTTCTTTCATACTAAACAATCCACCTCCAGTCATCAGGGGGAAATGAAATGTGATGCCTATAGCTGGATTGATATTGACATTCCACAACTCACCAAGCTATCCGATTCAGGGGGAGTTCAAAACAAAGAAGTATCAGTCATGGTAAAACAGCCCATTCCTCTTCAGAAGTACACGCTCAAGATCAAATAGGAACGGATGTCCTTGAGCTAAGTACCTCAGAAAATGCTTTGTCACTTGTATTACATGCTCCGTCTTACTCTTTGCCTCCTAGACAAAATCGTGGGAAACCACCTGACAGGTACTCCCGAATGGAAAAGTGAGATATGCAATCACACAGTATGTGTCTACACTGCGGTTGTCACCACAACACCAAGCATTTGTGAATGAGATGACAAATATAAAAATCCCAACAGAGGTCGAGGAAGCTTTAAAGAACCCGAAATGGGTAGAAGCAATGCAAATTGAAATGGATGCATTGAAAAAATGGCACATGGAATATTGTGCCACTTCCTCCAAGGAAAAGTCCAATGGGCTACAAATGGATATTCACCCTCAAACACAAAGTAGGTGGGACAATTGATAGATACAAGGTGAGGCTAGTTGCTAAGGGATATACACAGTCATTTGGAATTGACTATCATGAGACGTTTGCTCCAGTTGCAAAAATGAATACTATCAGAATCTTGTTGTCCTTGGCAGCAAATTTTAATTGGCCTTTAAAACAATTTGATGTGAAGAACACCTTCCTCCATGGAGACCCAGAAGAAGAGGTTTATATGCATCTCCCACCTGGATTCAATGCTCTAGATTCAAGTGGAAAAATATGTAGATAGCAAAAAGCATTGTATAGGCTGAAACAAATACCAAGAGCGTCGTTTGGGAGGTTCACAGAGGCTATGAAACGGATTGGTTATCACCAAGGCAACTCAGATCACACTCTATTCATCAAACAGAAGAATGTTAGAGTTACATTTCTCATTATTTATGTAGATGATATGATTGTAACTGGTGATGACACAGATAAAATGAAAAGGTTTCAAGAGTACTTATCCTCTGAATTTGAAATGAAAGACTTGGGGGGATTAAAATATTTTTTAGGGATTGAAGTTGCTAGGTCCAAAGATGGTATATACCTATCACAGCGGAAGTATATATTGGATCTTTTGTCTAAAACAGGTATGCTAGAATGTAGATTAGCGGAGACGCCTATTGTTCAGAATCATCATCTTGCCATTTACCCAGATCAAGTGCCAACTAACAAGGAAAAATGCCAGCAATTGGTAGGGAGATTAATCTATCTATCACACACACATCCAGATATTTCCTCTGCAGTTAGTGTGGTGAGTTAGTTTATGTACGCTCCAAGTGAAGATCATATGGCTACTGTGATGAGAATTTTGAGGTATTTAAAGGGGGCTTCAGAAAAAGGTTTCGCTTTCAAGAGACATGGACACATTGAAATGAAGGGATTTACTGATGTGGACTGGGCAGGGAATATCACTGACCGAAGGTCCACCTCTGGCTATTTTACATTTGTTGCTGGAAACCTTGTCTCATGGCAAAGCGAGAAACAAAATGTAATAGCAAAGTCATCAGCAGAGGCAGAATATAGAGGCATGGTTCATGGAATATGTGAACTCTTATGGCTTAGGATCTTGCTTACTGAAGTTGGTTTCAAGCCAAAGGAACCTATGCTACTATACTGTGACAATCAAGCAGCTCGAAAAATAGCTAATAATCCAGTACAACATGACAGAACGAAACACATTGAAGTAGACCGCCATTTTATCAAAGAGAAGCTAAATTTGAAGCTGGTGGACATTCCTTTCATTCAATCAAGTGAGCAGCTAGTAGATGTTCTAACACATGCAGTCTCTGCTGAAGTATCTAACAGATCTTTGGACAAGTTAGGCTTAGAAGATACACTCACGCCAACTTGAGGGAGAGTGTTAGCATGTGATTAGCTAAGATATGTATCAAAAAAGATGAGATTGACTGATATGCTTTAGCGTATCTCTTTAGTATAGGGATTTTTGTAACAGAATTGTTTGAGGATCAGCCTATACTAAGGCTTCTTCCCTGAGGGAATAAATGAGAGAAAAATTTCAGACCAACAATTCGACCGTGCATTCTCATGTTGAGACACACAGCATCGAACAATCTTCCTCCAACATTATCAAAATAAGTGTCAATTCCATCAGGGAAGTGCCTGATTAAAAATGTTTTGATCATTAACCATATTAATAGCTCTAAGGCGTGGAAACCCCAAAAAGAAAATAAGACTTGAAATTGAAAATATAGAAGAAGTTGAATAATCAATTTAGAGATCAGGAGAAGGGCACATGGGACATTTTCTAGTATTCAACCAATAAAGACAAAAAGCATTGGTGGAAAAACTGCTTTTTCAGGTTCTTTAATTCTTTCCCGCTTTTGTTGGTGGTCAGATCTTTGAACACGGTAAAAACAGCTACCACTTTTGATTTTATAGGATGCTTCAATTTAATAATGCCTCTACAATTTATTGCCTTAATTGTGTTTTTTTTTTTCATAAGGAATATATGCAATGAAGGAGATTAATTACTTTCTTTAGAAAAACTCTGCAACTTTGCAACTAAATTGACATTTAAAATTATGTTTCATCGACATAAGCAGACAAGTAAGTTTAGGCCAAAGATGAGTGCGCACACCTTTTCAGAGCAACATCCAAGTCATGCTCTTCCTTATAATTGAAACCATCATTAAAACCGAACTTGTCCTTCAAAAGATCAACCTTACCAAGCAAATACACAAAATTAAACTCAGAATGCATCCACAAGAAGAAGAAATAGTTATAGAAGCCAAGCTAACAAGTCTAGTAGAGATGCTGCGAGTTAAGAATGAAACAATTTTAGATTTTAGCGATGTTGATATCTGCTAAATCTGGAAAAGTAAAGCTGAGGTAGCCATCTCGACATCCCACCAAAGTACTCAAAAGATGCAGGCAAATCTTATATAAGAACAAGAGATTGGAATGGATACAAAATACGACAAAAAGATAACCAACTAATCTAGATTGCTTCAGAAACAGTTCCAAGCAGGAAATCAAGGGGAGATATTAGGAAATTTGGATTAACATTCTAAGAATATCCAGTATCCAGTTTTCAAGAAGCAGGGGACGTAAATACTACAATGAATCAAGTTATACAAGCTAATAACAGTCATAAATTTTTGTGTGAATCAGAGAATACATTTCATACGTCAGATCAATTTGTGTGCACCAGTAATTGTCACAAGATTTTGGCAGAGCCCTGACGTTCAGGTTCACATAACTTCCAACAGAAATTTCTATCAAAGAAAACTTTTGAAGTACGACTTTAAAGTAGTACAGAATATAAGTCCATTAACCTTTTCTCTACTACCAGCGCTTCCAACAACATGGCAACCAAGTGCCCAACCAGCTGACCAACTGCACCAGATGCCACGGATACAAATACTGTTTCTCCTTTCTTGGGCTTAGAAACTTAATAGAATCCAACATAGGCACTAAGACCAGGCATACCTGAGAAACAGAAAAAGCAACTATGACATTGGAGGTAATTGTTATCAGAAATGGCTGCAGCCATGTAGCCTTAATTGTTCATTAAGTTTCCAGGATGCATGATAGACTTCTAGAAAAATTGAAGCTGGCCAAATATCAAAATTTCATCAAGTAGCTGTGTCCTTAATGTGGACCACATGAACCGCCCCAATACCCTTATTGCACCCCATAAAAATGTTGTGCTTCCACTTTACGAGCCAATACTTAGTAATAAAATATCTTCAATGCTTAGAACATTCAAAATCAGAACAATTCTTTTAACTCAACTTCGGTTAGTTGAATTCCGTTCTAATAGTGGACAAGCAGAAAATTATTATAGCTCAAATGACAAATGAACCTAAATTGATTGGTTACCGGTAAATAATCAAGTGGTTGATTGAGCAAACTCCAATGATCCTAAAACCCTTCAAATGAAGAAAAATTGGTTACGATCTAAATTACACAATAGAGAATTGCAAACCCGTGCTAATATCACTGAGTCATTTCAGGCAATAAATGCAGTTTTTTGTTAATCGACCATTTGCACCTATGATTTTAAGGCTCAATAATGTAGTGCCTAATCAAATTGTAGTTTGGACATAACTTAAAGGGTTCATGAAACAAAGTGGTGCAGCCAATAGGCTTCAGAACGTTTCCTAGTTGGTATCAATCTAGAGCAATGTCCAATGCTGGTCACACTGAATAAGACATATAAAGATAAAGCTAACAAAACCTAATGAATGGCAAGTATAGCATCACAGAGTTTTAGAATAGAAAATGCATGAAAAATCTAAAGGATGTATGCTTAAAAGAAAATATAAATTTTCAGTGGCCAAATGTTTTGGGGACAAGCTTGAATCTTACCCAGTAGTCCAGTGTAGTAGGTAAGAGGTACATCAGTATGTTCAATTTTGAAAAGAATCTCAGGTTCTGCTATGAGACTGTATTCCTCCCATCCAGTTATCCCCCATACCAAATCGCCCTTCTTGAAGTTCGGATGCCCTGAATCCACTACTTTAGATACCCTGAAGCCATTGAGTGGCTGCACATTATCAGAATTAGAATTAAAATTATGAATAACCATACAAATATATATATATATATATATATATTCATTCAATTTAAGAACACATATATTTGGCAGAAGCCTGCTTTGCTGACAGGTATTCAATAGCAAACAGCACCAACTAAACAGGTCACTTTCCATTTCCTTTTCCAATACAATAGCAAACAGCACCAACTAAACAGGTCACTGTCCATTTCCCTTTTCTGTACAACTAGGTATTTTCAAGACACTTGATCCACATAATTCCCTTCTCCCTCTAAATTCTTCAGTTTCAGAATAACCACCATTCTGCCAGAATAGCTTAAGTAAATTCCAGGTGTTTCGTCAGCTCAACCACATTAGAAATTAGGCCTTCAAAGAACTTTTCTTAAAATGCCCCATAGTAATTAAAAAAAAATCATCTGAATTGTTTCCCACTGTACGTCAAAGTTCAGCAGCTTATACACCAATTCATGAAAATAAAAGTGACATTTGCAGGGTCCCTTCTTCCCCTAAATTAATATTAATACAAATTCCTTCTTGTTTTTCTACACAAGCCCCTTAAAATTTCATTCTTTTCTCCTGAATAAAATCTAAGGTGTTGGCATAACAACCTCAAGCACATCCATTACATCACAGGTTCCAATCATTAGAATCCAATATCAAGTCATTCCTACCACATATTAAGAAATCAAGAATTTTAAACAGTCAAATATCCATAACACTTACAGAGCCAAGCCTGTAACGAGGAATGAAAGTGATCCTAGACGGCTTAGGCTTTCGCATTGGAAATTGCATGTTAGGGCCATAAGACAAGTAGAGATTCTCAAGCAGCACCCTTTAGAGTTTTCTGGAATTTTGAAGGTTATGGTGCTGTCTGTGCTGATGATCATGTCTGATTCTTTAGGGAACCCTGTCACGTAGTCTTTGAACAGCACCTGCTTGTTCTTCACCACTTCTGCTCCTTCTGCGATTGCATAAATTCCCTGATGCTCGGTGGTTCTTCAGTGTATGTTGTGTGTGTGTTTTTTTTCACCCTGTAGCTGGTGGGCAGCAACTATTGAGATTGCAATTCTGGGGGACTGGAAAATCTTGAATGTTTTTTTTTTTATCGGATGTCCCCAAAGGGACAAATCTTGAATGTTTTTGAAGGGAACCTTTGACATTTATAAGATACAAAAATTGATGAATACTATTGAGAATGGAAAAATGTACTAAAATTTAAAGCAATAAAAAAAAGGGGAATCCGTGGCTTAATATTTACTGGTACTGAAATTTGTTCCTTCTATTTTTTCAGTAATTATCCAATATACGCTTTAATTAAAATATATAAACAAATCTATAATCTAACTTTTTTTTTTAAAGGAAACTCATTTTTCTTCCATTCATTATCAATCCAGAAAGAAAAACTTACAATCAAATTCAATTTTCTTTTATTCAGCTATGAAATACCTCTTGTCCATCCAGCTCATTGTTACTAGTAGCATCCTAGTGGATCAAAGTGAGCAATATTTGGTTTTAAACCAAAAACTGACTAAATGAAATTCAATTTGAAAATTTGAAATTATTTGGTTTCTAGTTTGATTTGTCGGTAAAACAAAATTTAGTATTCGGCAATTGATAGGCTGCAAATTGATTAATTAATTGGTGTTTATTTTCTTTTTATTATTACCAAATATTATGCTGATTGATGAATTCTACTCATATTTGGTAAATTAGTGTTAATTGCAGGAATATATAAAAAGAAAGGAAATAAAGGAAAACTAGAAGATTCTCCGGAAAAACTATCTGCGAAGTTGGCGTGGGCACGCCTAACCCTCACTTTTAAGACAGAAAGTCTATAAATTTCTGCACACGTGAAAGACCTTTCAATTTGAGTCCCTCAAGTAGTTTAATTGTGTTAGGAAGTTATTTTCTATTTGTTTCCTTATTTTTAGGATATTTCTTTAAGAGGAGAATTTGGAAAAAAATTTGACTACTAGAAGTTAGTAGAAAATCATCGGAGGAAATTGGTGGGATTGGAACGTTACTTTTGGCGAAAGGAAAGTAACATAATTTTAGATATAGGGGAAGAATGCCCGTTGCATAGAAGAAAATAGAGCAGAAATTATTTTTCTTCTCTCGAAGAATTTTCTCTTATCAACTTTTGTACTGTTCTCTCCCATAGAGTGCAACTAATTTCATCTTTCTAGTCAAAGGTCAATTAGAAAACTTGGTTCCAAACATCTGTGAGATCTAATTAATTTCTACTTGTTGTTGTTATTCATTAGTATTCGTATGTTTTTTGGTTTAATCTTTTTATGATTATTTTGTTCTTTGAATGTCAAGGGCCCGATATTCAAATTAACTTAATAATCTATAGCCATATTAATCATTTGAATCCGTAATTGTTTGATTGATTAATTCCAGTGGTAACTAGCGTGATTAATTTTATATTAGGGGAACATATGATCTAATCTATATAAACCCTCTTAGCGTGTTTATTGATTAGGATTTGGGCTTTTCTAGTTTTTAATGCAATTGTGAAATTAAATTCTACGGTCATACCTAGGGTTATTTCTTAGTTAGGAAAATAGACAACGGTTGTACCTTAACTATCGATAAGGTAAGGAAAAGTTGGCTAACAGCTATAAGCAATCTATTAATGAATAATTGAACTATTTTTGCATCAATGATTAGTTGTGTAAACCATGTCTGAAAAGTGTACCTTTGGCTAGAGCTTTCTCTATTATTGATTTTATTCTCATTTATTTCTCTAAATCATTTTTTCCATAATTAGTTGATTAATTCCTTTTGAATTTTGCAAAACAAATCCCCCCATAGTTTTTACTTTTAACAGAAGCAAATTTTTCCCCAATTCCTGCAGAGACGACCTACTCACTGCTATATACAAAACTAATATTTTCTGTAGTAGAATTTTATTATTGCACAAACTTAACACTGTAAATTTTTGGTGCCGTTATGCATGTCAAGACCACACTTGTATGAATTTGATACATTAAAATGACAACGCATTTAGGATTTACCCATTTTTTACTTTCTTTAAAAAAAATTCCCTTATTTTAATTGTCATTATTGAGCCGAATTTGAGACTTTAACGCTTTCTTTATTTAATAACCACAATTGTTACCCAAGGCCTATATTTAGACTTTCTTGTTCGACCTTAGGTCAAAGAATTGCCATAATTTTATTGCATGGAAAATTGATGTATTATTACAAGGCATGAATTGAAATTGTCA
Source organism: Mitragyna speciosa (assembly GCA_024721245.1). NCBI lineage: Eukaryota > Viridiplantae > Streptophyta > Magnoliopsida > Gentianales > Rubiaceae > Mitragyna > Mitragyna speciosa. Next base: position 21,456,190 of record CM045571.1, read on the forward strand.
AGTGTTGGCGAAATAAAGTTTGGTGTGGAAGTAGTTAGAAAAAAAATGATGAAATTTCTTTAAAAAAATGAAAAATGAAAAAAAAGTTGAAAAGAAAAAAAAAACAGAAGAAAAGAAAAGAAAAAGAAAATGGTTGTTGTGAAGTACTTCCATAATTACTTGTGAGGTTGAAGATTGGAAAATCCAATGTCAAAGAAAAATGCTTACACCTAATTAAATTTGGTGCAAGTTGTTAATATGCCTTGGAATGATGAGCTTGACAAAGTTTCTATGTAGTAAATTTCTAGCATTCTTTTGACGTAATTATACCTAAATTCTACATTTTTATCTTACATTTGCCCAAGTCCCATTATAACCTATTTAAAATTCCCTTTGATTTTTGTGTTTAACTCTACTAATTAGTGGTGGAGATGTGATATAAGAACAAGCTTATGATAATGTCACTCCAGAGTGTTGATTTGAAAGTCACCTTTATATCCTGAACACTTTTGAGATTGATGAGTGCGTTCATTAAACATCTTCATGAGAATTGTTGAATCTGATATATTTTGAATTTAATGAAGTTGTTGGGAGAGCAGGGTGCTTTACTAATATGAATTGCTATGAATTGCTTGATCTTGATTGTGCTTCTGAGCTAGAATATGCACGAAGACAAGCATAGTTTAGGTGTTGGGGAAATTGATAGGTTGCGAATTGATTAATTAAGTGGTGTTTATATTCTTTTTATTATTACCAAATATTATGCTAATTGATGGATTCTACTCATATTTGGTAAATTAGTATTAATTGCAGGAATATATAAAAAGAAAGGAAATAAAGAAAAACTAGAAGATTCTCCAGAAAAACCATCTGCAAAGTTGGCGTGGGTGCCCTTAACCCTCACGTCCAAGACAAAAAGTTCAGGAAATCCTACCCTTAACCTTCACATCCAAGACAGAAAGTCTAGAAAATCCTACGCAGAATCTTCCGGTTTAGAGTCACAACTGGGATAGATGTTTCCCTCTAGTCGTTTATTTGTGTTAGGAAGTTATCTTATATTTGTTTCCTTATTTTTAGAATATTCCTCCATGAGGAGAATTTGGAGAGTACTTAAATGCTAAAAGTTTGGAGAGAAAATAGGGAAGGAAATTCTTTTGTGGAGGGAACGTTACTTTTGGAAAAAGAAAAAAGGGACGTGATTTCTTGGAAGAAAAAAGTAACGCATATCTTCTTTTGCAGAGATTTCCTTCCTCTCTCTAGAAAAATTCTCTCTTTTCATCTTGTGTAATTTTCTTCCATGGATTGCAACTAATTTCATCTTTCTAGTCAAGGGTCAATTTGAAAGCTTGGTTCCCAACATCTATGAGATATAATTAATTTTTATTTGTTTCATTTATTTTTTTTGAATGTCAAGAGCTCGATATTCGAATTAACTTAATAATCTACAACCATATTAATCAATTGAATTCGTGATTGTTTGATTGATTAATTTTCGTGATAACTAGCGTGATTAATTTAATTTTAGGGGAACGTACGATGTAATTTAAATGAATCTTCGTAGCTTGTTTATTAATTAGGATTTTAGCTTTTCTAATTTTTAATGCAATTGGGAAATTAAATCCCATGGCTGTACTTAGGATCATTTCTTAGTTAAGGAAATAGACAATGGTCATACCTTCACTATCAATAAAGTAAGGAAAAGTTGGCTATTAACTATAACCAATTTATTAATAAATAATTAAACTATTTTTGCATCAGTGATCAGTTGTGTGAACCATGTCTGAAAAGTGTACCTTTGGCTAAAGCTTTCTCTGTTATTGATTTTATTCTCATTTATTTGTTTGAATCATTTTCGTTACAATTATTCAATTATTTCTTTTGAATTTCTTTCCCCCATCATTTTTACTTTGAAAGGAACAAATTTTTTCCTAATCACTATGGAAACGACCTTACTCATTGCTATATATAAAATTTATATTTTCTTGGAGTAGGATTTTTATTATATAGATTCGACACCTGTCAATTTTTGGCGTCATTGCTGGCGATCGACGTTTGGTTAATTTGTTTCTTTTTATTTTATTTTGTTTTACTTCGTTTTTGGTATTATTTGCTAATTTATGCCGCGTTCTTCTCGTACAGGTGAATTGGTGTTTATTCTTGAGATAGAGAAGACTGTGCATAGGCTAGAGAAAGAGACCAAGAAATGAAGGGAGGAGTAGTTAGCTGTTGCATCTCTAGGGCTGAAATTTGCAACAGATTTGGTGAATTCTTCAAGTGATTTTGAAGAGAAGGGAGTCACCATGGCTGACAATAGGACATTGAGAGAGTTGGCTACTCCTAATTTAACTCAACAGCCAATATGTATTACCTTTCCTAATTTAAATGAATATACTTTTTTTGAGCTAAAATCTGGTTTCAATGATCTCTTACCTTCTTTTCATGGTCTTTTAGGAGAGGAGCCCCATAAGCACCTGCAGGAGTTTGACATAGTGTACTCAAGTATGAAGCCTCATAGAGTGACTGAAGACCAAATAAAGATGAGGGCATTCCCCTTTTCTCTCAAAGATTCTGCAAAAGATTGGTTATAATATCTGCCAGCAGGGAGTATCACAACATAGACCGAATTGAAGAAGAAATTTTTAAAGAAATATTTCCCTACTTCTTGAATTGCAATTTTGAGGAAGGAAATATGTGGTATCAAGCAACAACATGAAGAGTCCTTATATGAATATTGGGAGAGATTCAACAAGTTGTGAATTAAGTGTCCATAACATTAGATAAGCGGGCAGTTGTTGATCCAATATTTTTATGAGGGGCTTCATCTAAATGACCGAAACATCATTGATGCAGCAAGTGATGGAGCTTTAGTAAACAAACCCCCCCTCCCAAGAGGCATGAGAGTTAATTGAAAGAATGGCAGAGAATTCACAACAATTTGGCTTCCGCGATAATGTTACTATCCGTAGAGTGAATGATGTGGATAACCCATCTATTTGGCAGCAACTGTCTGAATTAACTTCTTTCGTATGACAATTGGCTGTGAAAAATTCACAACGAGCAAATGTGTGTATGATCTGCACAAATATGAGTCACTCAACGAATATGTATCCTATGCTTCAAGAGGAAAGTGTTGAACAAGTGAATTTGGCTAAGAACATGCCTGCGCCAAGGAGGTCATATGATTTATACTCTAACACTTATAACCCAGGTTGGAAAGATCATTCGAACCTTAGCTATGGAAGGAATAGGCAACAAAATTTCTTTCATAATAGACAACAAGAATTCTAGCCTCAATACCAACCAAAGCCTTAAACTACGTCCTCTACTTCGAAAAGTTCTTTGGAAAACATTGTGAAATCATTGACTTCTAGCATTTTACAATTTTAGCAGAAAACAAAGGCGAGCATACACAATATGAATACTCAAGTGAGTTAGTTGAACACTCAAATGAGTCAGATGGCGACCGTGGTAAGTCGTTTAGAAGCCAAAGTGGACGAAAAATTACCATCTCAACCTGAGGTAAATCCTAAGAATGTGAGTGCTATGACTCTTAGGAGTGTGAAGGAGATAGATGGGCCCAAATTAATCATTCCCAAGAAAAGAAGTGACGATCAAATTGAAAAAGAGATTGAGAATGAACAACAGAACCATACAAACTCCAAGGTAAATTCTAATCCTTTGGTTTAAGCTAAATCTAATCCACCGCCTTTTCCTTGCAGGTTAGAAAAGTCGAAAAAGCAAGAAAAGGAGAAGGCAATTTTTGAGGTACTTATAAAGGTGGAATCAACATCCCTTTACTGGATGCAATAAAACAAATGCCAAAATATGTTAAATTCCTAAAGACTTGTGTATCAACAAGAGGAGATTGAGAGGAGGTGAAAGAGTAGTAGTGGTTAAAAATGTGTCTGTAGTACTTCAAAGGAAGCTACCACCTAAATACGGGGATCGAGGTATGTTTGCTATTTTTGTAAGATAGAAAACACTAGAATAAGGAATGCAATGTTAGACATAAAGACATCTATTAATGTGATGCCTAAGACCATTTATGCTTCCTTAAATCTAGGGCCATTAAAGGACACATGCATCATTATTCAATTAGCAGATCGCACTAATGCATATCCTGATAAGTTAATTGAAGATGTCTTAATCGAAGTGAATGAGTTAATATTCTCTATAGATTTTTATATTTTAGATATGGATGATCACAATATTTTAAATTCGTCACCTATTTTATTAGGTAGACCCTTTTTAAGCACTGCACGAATAAAGATTGATGTTAATGAGGGTATTTTTTCAATGAAATTTGATGAAAAAATGATATATTTTAATATTTTTGATGCTATGAAATATCCCATGGAGACTAATTCTATTTTTGCTGTGAGTATTATTGACCCTATAGTGCAGGAAATTCTTGAAATTGATGGTAGGGATAAATTGGAAGTGGTTTTGACTAAGTATTTTGGATTTGAATCAACTCATAGTTTGGAGTTGAGTGATGAAGTGCAACAAGTGATCAAAGCATTGTAGTCACTTCCAATTACTTCTCCAAGGTATGACCTTGCACTTCTCTTTATACCCGAATCTCACCATAAATTATAACCTTCTATTGTATAGGCGTCAAAAGTGAAGCTCAAGCCTTTACTAAGTCATCTGAAATATGCATATCTAAGAGAGAAGGATAATTTACCAGTCATCATATCTGCTCGCTTGTTACCAAGTCAAGAAGATAAGTTGATTCGACTCCTTAGAAATCATAAAGAGGCGATAGCATCGACAATCACAGATATCAAGGGAATAAGTCCCTCTTTATGTATGCATTGGATTAGACTTGAAGAGGATGCAAAGCCGGTAAGACAAGCATAGCGAAGATTAAACCCATTGATGATGGAAGTGGTGAAGAAGGAGATATTTAAACTTTTGCAGGTAGGAATAATTTTCGCTATTTTGATAGCTAGTAGGTGCGCCCGGTTCAAGTAGTTCCCAAGAAAACAGGAGTAACAGTGGAAGCAAACCAAGATAGAGAGATGGTCTTCGTGCGTAAGCCTACCGGATGGTGTCAATGCATTGATTACCGCAAGTTAAATGCAGTCACTAAGAAGGACCATTTTTCTCTTCCATTTATTGACCAAATGATTGAAATATTGGCTGCTCATGTTTGCTATTGTTTCTTGGATGGTTTTTCAGGTTATTTTCAAATAGTAATATCCCCAGAGAATCGAGAGAAAACCATCTTCATGTGTCCATTTGGTACTTATGCTTACCGAAGGATGCCTTTCGAATTATATAATGCCCCTGATACGTTTCAAAGTTGTAGGGTAAGTATCTTCTCTGAATATGTAGAGAAAATAATTGAAGTGTTCATGGTTGACTTTGATGTACATGGTGACAGCTTCGACGATTGCTTGAATAATTTGGCTTTAATCTTGAAAAGATGCATAAAAACTAACTTGTTACTTAATTGAAAAAAATGCCACTTTATGATTGAGCATGATATTGTTTTGGATCATGTGTTGTCTTCAAAGGATATTGAGGCAGATAAAGCTAAGATAGACCTTGTTTCTGCCTTGCCTTACCCTACGAGTGTGCAAGAAATGCGTTCTTTTTTAAGACATGCAAGTTTTTGTCGAAGTTTTATCAAAGATTTTTTAAAAGATGGAGCACCACTGTTCAAGCTTTTACAAAAGGATGTGACGTTTGAATTCATCGAAAAATGCCAGAAGGCATTTGCTAGATTGAAGGAGCTATGGACGTAGCCAACCATCATCCAACCTCCAAATTGGAGTCTCCCATTTGAGATAATGTGTGACGCGAGCGATTATGCAGTGGGAGCAGTGTTGGGTCAAAGAATTGGCAAAGCAGCGCATGTGATATACTATGCTTCCAAGGATTTAAATGGGGTACAATTGAATTACTCTACTACATTAAAAAAAAATTATTAGCTATAGTTTTTGCTTTGAAAAAGTTTAGGTCATATTTATTGGGCTTTAAAGTAATTGTTTATTCTGAGCATGCAGGCTTGTGGTATTTATTGACAAAGAAGGAGGCAAAACCTAGATTGATTAGACGGATTCTACTACTACAGGAATTTGACTTGGAAATTAGAGACAAAAAAGGAGTGGAAAATCTAGTTGCTCATCACTTAAGTCGTTCGCCTACGATAAAAGAGGATTGTCCCTTGAAGGAGGTTTTTCTTGAAGAGCAATTACTTTCTATTAATTTATCTCCTCCTTGGTATGCTGATATTGTTAATTATTTGGCTACTAATCAATTTCCTATAGGTTGGCTTAAGGCAAAAAGAGACAAATTAAGGAGTATGCCAAATATTACATATGGGATGATCCTTACCTTTGGAAGCAGGGTGTCGATCAAGTCATTAGAAGTTACGTAAGTGAAAATGAGTTTCAATCTATTCTAACACTCTGTCACTCTTTTGCATGTGAATGTCACTTTGGACCAAAAAGAACAGCTCGCAAGGTGTTGGAGAGTGGTTTCTACTGGCCTACTCTTTTCAAGGATGCTTACTTGTTTTGTAAGTCTTGTGATAGATGTCAAAGGGTAGGAAATATTGCACTCAAATATCAAATGCCTCACACTTCCATGCTTTTTGTTGAAATTTTTTATGTTTGGGCTATTAATTTTATGGGTCTTTTTCCTTCCTTATTTGGTTTATTGTATATTTTATTGACTGTAGATTCTGTTTTTAAATGGGTGGAAACTAAAGCCACCCAAACTAATGATTCTAAAGTGGTAATAGATTTTATAAGGTCCCATATTTTCATTCGTTTTGGAATGCCTAGAGCTGTTGTGAGTGAAAGAGGAACGCACTTTTTCAATAAGACGCTTGCGGATTTGTTTCAAAAATATGGTGTTCTTCATAAGGTATCCACATCCTATCACCCACAAACAAACGGCTAAGCTGAGGTCTCGAACAGAGAAATCAAATCTATCATAGAGAAAATGATTCCGCCAGATAAGAAGGATTGGAGTATGTATTTGGAGAATGCTTTATGGGCCTATAGAACGGCATAAAAGATGCCCACTGGAATGTCTTCGAATAGATTGGTATTTGGGAAGCAGTGTCATCTTCCAGTTGAATTCAAACACAAGGCATTTTGGGCAATTAAGCAATGTTACATGAATCTCGATGAGGCCGGGAGGCATGGGAAGCTGCAATTACAAGAATTAGAGGAGATAAGGATTAAGTCTTACGAGAATGCCATGATTTACAAGAAAAAAAACTAAGGTTTTTCATGACCAATAGGTTTTTAGGAAGACATATGTGGTTGGGCAAAAAGTCCTCCTTTATATTTCAAAGCAAGTTTGAAGACCAAAAAAAAATTTGTTGTAAATGGACATCGCCTCAAGCCATATTATGAAGGCTTTTCAATTGAAGAAGTGGAGTCAATACACCTTGAGGAACCCATGTACAATGAATGAGAGTGCAAAAGCTATGTCAAACCAAAGACATTAAAGAAAGGTGCTGTTTGGGAGGCAACCCAAGGATTTTAGGATGTGAATTATATTATGTTTTTGTTATTTTCATATTTTGTTTAAGTGTTACTAAGTGATTTTGTATTTTCATGGTAGGGAGCATTTGGTTGGGCGTGCCCGCGCCAAGTGGCCACGTCTAAGAGATGTTCTGGAGTCTAAAGCGCAGAAGGTCTTATATAAGTTAGGCGTGCCCACACCTAGTAGTCACGCCTTAAGGGGAATTACTATTGTGAAAAATCAAAAGACTTTTAAGGAGTTAGGCGTGCCTGCACCTAGTGGTCACACCTAGAGAACGATTTTTGGGATGAAAGACAGAAGGTTTTATATGAGTTAGACATGCTCATGTCTAACATGGTGGGTGGATCCAACACCAGAATAAATAAATAAATAAATAATAAAATAAAATAAAATATAGTCAAACTTAAGTTTGACATTTTCAGAAACTAAAAAGACTCGTACCTTTCTCTGCACTTTCGTTCTTTCTTTCTTTTATTCTTTCTTTTCTTTCTTCTTCTTTCTTTTTTCTTGTTTCCTTCTTTCTTTCTTTTTTCTTTTTTCTTATTTCTACGGTCTTCTTCTTTTCTTCTTCTTTCTTCTCTTCTATAGCCAAACTCCTCCAGCCATACCGTTTCCAATTTTTTTTGCTTTTCTTTCTCTCCCTTCTATTTTGTTTACTCCCCTTACTTCTCTTCTCTATTTTATCTTCTCTTCTCTCTACCCCCCTTGTGACCGACGCTCTCCACCACCAAATTGTGCAAGATCTGCGCCTCTATCTATTGGGTTTTTCTATTATTACAGTGTACTCTCATCTCTTACTTTTGGTTGTTTGATTTCAATTGTATTTTTGGTTGATTTCATTTTATTTGGATTTTTATTCTTGACTTGCAGATCACGGGTAAAAAGAAGGCACCTCCACCTCAGGCAAGTCAAAGGGAACATCCACATTTAGATCCACTGCACCACAACATAAAATTAGAACCACTAGACCAACCAATATATTTGATACAGGTGCACGTTCGAGACTTGGAAGGAATAAAAACCTTCAAGCCTCTACCACCGCCCATTTTGGCGGCTATTTGGATTTTACTCGGGCTGAGGACAGAAAGAGGTATGAGACATGTTGTGAGAGACGAATCATCCCTTGTAAGTTCATTCACTTTCCTACTTTGGCAGCTTTAGACATTAAAGATGAAATTAAACTATTATTTGGTGCTATTGGATGGAGTAATTACATTGCTATTAATTGTCCTGCATATGTTGAATTGACTAGGGAATTTTATGCCACTTTTGAATTTGAATTGCCTATTGATTTGATAGTGGCCATACCCAATGTCATTTGATATAGATTGATGGGTTATGAATTTAGGCAATCTTTGACAGAATTTAATCTAGCATTTGGTTTTATTACTAAGGAATTTGCTGAGTCTAAAGAGTATGAGGAAAGTGCCTGCAATTTTGTAGCTAAATATTGTGGTTATTGGAAAGCTATGTTAGTTGATGAGCATTGTTGTGACCCTAGTCAGTAAAAGGGTTACTATCTTAAAGAACCGGCATTGCGTTATATGCACCGTTTTTGGGCCAATAGTTTTTCTGGTAAAAAAGACAGTTTCGGTATTTTTAATAATCTGAGTTTTTCTTCATTTGGTGCATGATTGAAAATGTTAAAGTCAACTTGGGCTGTCGGTTAGCTTCGCAATTTAGAACTATCTTAGGCAAAAAGAATAAACCTTTGATCCTAAGGTCTCTCATCACTTACTTTGGCTATTAATCTTGGGGTTTTTTATTTGAATGAAAATGATATGCATCTAGCCTATGCTATGGAACCCCTTGACCCTGCTTGTTTGGAGAAAATAGGGATTGTTTGGCAGGTAATGGAAAATTTGAATTCAGTCCCCCAGGGCCACCACAGCGTATTCCACGCTGTAGTCAACCTACAACTGCTTCTTATCAACCTACTGATGATCCGGGTGACGAAGCGGGGCCTTCTACATCTACTGTACCCCAGACTTTTGCATCGTGGGAAGGTTGTTTTCAAGGTCTTCGAGCCCAGATTCATTTGATGGATGGTCGGTTGGATAGATTTGAGGGGCATATGTCTGGGTAGTCACAGAATTCAGCCCAATTCTTTCACCACATGGGACTTCACCCCACCTTTTCCTCCTCAACCATAGTTTGATTCTACTCTCTTCTGTGTTCAAGGAAGTTTCATTTCCCCCTTTGCTTTTTGCTTTATTGTTTTTAAGTTTTTATATTGGGGACAATGAAATATTTAGGTGTGGGGGAGGAGTTTATTAGTAGTTATGTCTTGTTCTATGTTTTGTGTGTTTATAGTTTCTTTATTTGTGTCTTTGATTAACTATGATGATTGCAATTAAGATTTAAGTGTTCATGGTAATTTTGTGCCAAGTGAGTATCATATTTTTCTTAATGATGAATTTGGATGATAAATGTGTTGGATTTGACAAAAATTTTAACCACTTTGTGAGCTTTTGAGTCTATTAATGAGCCTTTCATTCAAAGTGCTCTATTTTTGTTGTTGAGTGCTAGAACTTACTTGGTTATGCATGTCGAGAACACACGTGTATGAGTTGGATGCATCAAAGTGATAAGGGCACCTAGGATTTACCCATTTTGACTTTTGTAAAAACTTGCTCTTGTTTTAATCATCATTAGTTAGCCAAATTTGAGCATCTTTAACCCTTTCTTTGTTTAATAACCACAATTGTTACCCAAGGCCTACATTTATACTTTCTTCTTCAATCTTATGTCAAAGAATTGTCATAATTTTATTGCATAGAAAATTGGTGTGTTATTACAAGGCATGAATTGAAATTGTCAAGTATTGGCGAAATAGAGTTTGGTGTGGAAGTAGTTAGAAAAAAAAATGATGAAATTTTTGCAAAAATGAAAAATGAAAAATGAAAAAAAAGCTGAAAAAAAAGAAAATGAAAATGGTAGCTGTGAAGTACTTCCATGATTACTTGTGATGTTGAAGATTGAAAAATCAAATGTCAAAGAAAAGTGCTTACACTTGATTAAATTTGGGGCAAGTTGTTAATATGCCTTGGAATGGTGAGTTTGACAAAGTTTCTATGCAATAAATTTCCTACATTCTTTTGACATAATTACACTTAAATTCTACCTTTTTATCCTACCTCTTTACCCAAGTCCCACTACAACCTATTTAAAAGTCCCTTTGATTTTTGTGTTTAACTCTACTAATTAGTGGTGGAGATGTGATATAAGAGCAAGCATATGGTAATGTCACTCCAGAGTGTTGATTTGAGAGTAACCTTTATATGCTAAACACTTTTGAGAGTGATGATTGCATTCATTAAACATCTTCATGAGGATTGTTAAATCTGATATATTTTGAATTCAATGAAGTTGTTGGGAGAGTAGGGTGCTTTACTAATATGAATTGTTATGAACTATTTGATCTTGATTGTGCTTCTAAGCTAGAATATGATTGAGGACAAGCATAGTCTAGGTGTGGGGGAAATTGATAGGCTGCGAATTGATTAATTAATTGGGGCTTATTTTCTTTTTATTATTACCAAATATTATGCTAATTGATGGATTCTACTCATATTTGGTAAATTGGTGTTAATTGCAAGAATATATAAAAAGAAAGAAAATAAAGGAAAACTAGAAGATTCTCTAAAAAAATCATCTACGAAGTTGGCGTGGGCACGCCTAACCCTCACGTCTAAGACAGAAAGTTCAGAAATGTCTGCACACGTGGAAGACCTTTCAAGTTTGAGTATCTCAAGTCGTTTCATTGTGTTAGAAAGTTATTTATATATTTGTTTCCTTATTTTTAAGATATTTCTTTAAAAGGAGAATTTGAAAAAACTTACCTGCTAGAAGTTAGGAGAAAATCATAGAAGGAAATTGGTGGGATTGGAACGTTACTTTTGGGGAAAGGAAAGTAACGTAATTTTGGGTTCAGGGGAAGAACGCCCGCTGCATAGAAGAAAATAGAGCAAGCATTATTTTTCTTCTCTCGAAGAATTTTCTCTTATCAACTTTTGTAATGTTCTCTCCCATGGAGTGCGACTAATTTCATCTTTCTAGTCAAGGGTCAATTTGAAGACTTGGTTCCAAATATCTGTGAGATGTAATTAATTTCTATTTGTGTTTGTTATTTATTGGTATTCGTATGTTCTTTGGTTTAATCTTTTTATGATTATTTTGTTCTTTGAATGTCAATGGTCCGATATTCGAATTAACTTAATAATTTATAACCATATTAATCAGTTGAATCCATAATTGTTTGATTGATTAATTCCAGTGGTAACTAGGGTGATTAATTTCATGTTAGGGGAACATATGATCTAATTTAAATAAACTCTCGTAGCGTGTTTATTGATTAGGATTTAGGCTTTTCTAGTTTTTAATGCAATTGAGAAATTAAATCTTACGGTCATACTTATGATTATTTCTTGGTTAGTGAAATAGACAATGGTCGTACCTTGGCTATTGATAAGGTAAAGAAAAGTTGGCTAGTAGCTATAACCAATCTATTAATGAATAATTGAACTATTTTTGCATCAATAATCAGTTGTGTGAACCATGTCTGAAAAGTGTACCTTTGGTTGAAGCTTTCTCTATTATTGATTTTATTCTTATTTATTTCTCTGAATCGTTTTTGCTATAATTAGTTGATTAATTCCTTTTGAATTTTGCAAGACAAATCCCCCTGTAGATTTTACTTTTAAAAGAAGCAAATTTTTACCCAATCTTCGTGGAGACGACCCTGCTCACTGTTATATGCAAAACTTATATTTTCTAGAGTAGGATTTTATTATTGCACAAACTCGACACCTGCCAGCAATACAATTGGGAGAATAAAGTTTAGTATTTGGCAGTACAAGTGGGAGACACAGTTCAAATTTTTTTTGGTAAATTTAAATTTTTTGATTTTTTTTTCACACACATGCACAAACACACATATAAATTGCCTATTGATTTATATTTGTAACTCTTGTATATTTTTATGCATATTAATTATGTAAATGCATAAAATTTACAAAGTTACAAAATTTAAGAGTGTAGGAAGGTCTAGTTACATGAGTGCAGGTTCTTTTTGTGCTATATCTCACAGGCACGAGTTAGCCGATCCATGGCTAGAGAAAATTACAAATTAGAGTGCCATATCTTTTGAGAAAAAAAACTCGCCAAAAGGAAAGAAAAGAAAATACATGAAATAATGCAAAACTTTCACTTTTTCTTATTCGAACTTGATTACGTCCGAAAGTTTTAATGATGTTATTATTTGGTGCTCAAACAATTCTAAAAAAATACATTTGATAGCCAAAGTCATCTTATTGTTGCTACGTTCATATGGGTAATTTTGCCTATTTGAGGAAATTGCCTATCCTTTTTTGGCTGGAGGGGGCAAAATGGAACTTGAGTTCTGAATTAACCTACTTTTGGAACTGAATTGAGGCGTGGATAAATCCACATTTGTCATTTGCTCATTCAACAATTGATTGAGCAGCCATTCCCGAATATCCTTGAAAAAAATGCATGCATTATGGCAACAGTAGAAATGACTTGGTTTTTGATTCTTCAAAATCTGACAAAGCATAGTAATTATTTCTGGTGGGGAAAAATCAATCAGCATCAGCAGTAATTATTTTTACTTGAATAATAATAGATGGATACTCGATACCTGGAGAGGAAATTTAGAATTTGGAAATGAAAAGCCAAAAGAAAGATATAACAAGCGTCATTCCTAGTCGTAGACTAACACAACTGTTTGGCAATTTTGGTTGCATTTGTTGGTTATTTTCACTAGATAGGCAGTGACGCCTGTGCATTTTGGATGGGAACAAACCACAATTCCTTGGGCACGGTGCGCCGTTATCCGAGATGTCTCTTTTCTTGACTGGAATTTTAGATTGATGTCGAGACCATTCATCTAGATATAAACTTGGGCCAGGTACAAGACGGTAAATGTTTCAGTGACTTTAGATCTAATTTAATTAATTTGTGTGAAATGTTTACTTGTGAGAAAGAAAACAAGAGGGGAAAAAGAAAATGAATGTTAATTTGTGCATGGACAAAACTGCCGGCCTCATATTATATTAGGCCATCATCAATTGGCGGCCTCTGTTGTTTTTCTACCTGCAGCCACAAAAGGGTCATGATTTTGACTAGGTTAGGCAGAACCTTTGAGTAGCCACAAAATGTACTGTAATCCAACACGCCGATCAGGATTGTATCACGTTGATATTAATCCTCCCATCAGAAGATGCTTGAAAAGGGGCAGAAGCCGAATTATGCAATCCATCAAGTTGATCAGGATTGTATTGTCGGATCATTCTGGAGAAGGGTGCCAAAATGCTCAGATTCTTTGACTTGCTTGGCAAAAAAGAATACAAAGCAAGTGCAACATCAAAACCTAAGGGCTTCTAGTCGGCAAGGATTCTCCTTAGAAAAAATAATTCTTTCCAAATTATAAAATCTACTATTTTTAATTTAGTGAAAGAGGAAAAACATTTCTCAAAACTTAAAAAGTTGTTATTGAATTTTAAGATTCTAATTCCTCACATTCCCTAGGAGCTCGTGAAGGGCGCCTGAGGGTCTAGTATTAAACTAGTCTAATTATACAACTATTCACTAGCATTAAACGAGTGAAAAAATGAAAGGAAAAACAACAACTAGCGTTCAACTAGTTTAGTGACGTCACATATACATCATTTATAGCAAAACAAACAAAATATAAACATAAACAAGTAAATACATAAGTGCACATAGAGCACATAGTACACAAGCATAATATCTAAATACAAAATCTTAAAAAAAGCAAGTAAAGCACATAAGTACATAAACACGTAGAACAAAAGTGCATAACTATTAAATTTGACACCTAACTATAATCTACAAGGGGGAAATAAAAAATAACCTATTTATTACATTTGCCTATTTAATTACAACTTTTGATCAATAACAAAAATAGAAGGAAAATATAATTGAATAAAACAAAAGAAATGAATAAAACAAAAGAATCACAGACACAAACACATAAGTTCTTTTCTTTTTTTAATTTTTTAGACTATGAGAATATGTGAGTTTTTTCAATAGATGAATACTAAAATTTATGATACAAGAATAACTTTTTAGGATTTCATGGGCATATTTGTCCCCCGATAATTAAGTTGGAACTGAACATGTCTTTTCACATGATTTATGAAACATCATTAGTTTTACCATTAATCCAGGGAGTTAAGTAACTAAAACTTAACTTTAGAGAGTAAACCGATACTTATGTGTTTAAGGGGGTAAAGTGATAAAACTCAATTCTTTTAATGAATAGTTGCAAAAAGTTGAAGAGTTACATTTGAAATCCTTATAATTAAATTTCTTATCATTATTAATCAGGATAGTAAGACTGGATTTCAGAAAATAGGAAAGGTTAGAGCAATGTCAGCCTAAATCGTTCAATTTGGATGAATAATTGACACCTAAGTTGGAGGCTTGACTTGCAGACTCCGAATCTTTAATTAACTTATGATTAAAATCGTTAGCATTCGGCAGTGTTGCTGATGATGTCTAGCGTCTTATGCTGGGAGTATAACGGGTGTACTAATCTTACTGTGATAAAAATAAAAAATAATAGTTTCCTACGTTGCCATAAAACAAGGAATGATTTGATTTGGACTAAGAAGAGATGGATGTCAAAAGAAAACAAATCAAGTGAGGGACCAGGAATAGTTTCTTTACACGGTCGTCGTGGCATATGAAAGCCAAGCTTGTTGAGTTTTTGTCCTGGAATATGAAAAAAAATATATTATTTTCTGCCATTTGTTGCTTTTGCATGTTATCTTTAACACTTATTTTTATACAAATTGAATGGAGCTTGACAAATAATGCTGTTTTATATCAAGAGAAAAGTTAATTTTTGCATTAAGAACGTTTTTGAATTACAAAAGAGAAATTCGAGAGATAAAGGGTAAAATTATCAACAAGCATTCATGAAAAAGGAAATTGCAATTTTGGCACCAAATATTTGGGTCATTGACAATTTCAATCCCTAAAGTTTAGATAAAAGCAGATTTAGTACTAAATATTTTAATTTTTTTAACACTTGACCAGTTTTGCCAAAATCTTAGTGAAATCCAGTGACACGGTCATCATGTGCTAGTGACTAAATTTAAAAGACAAAGAATTAGAAAGAAATTTTAATTGCCTTAATTTGTAATTAAAGGTACTAATTTGAATTCACACTTGATAATATAAGCAGCTCAAACTAAAAAAATCTGTCTGGAGAATGCATTTGTATGTGCTTTTAATTACAAATTATGGCAACTAATTTTTTTCATAATAATTTTTGAAATTTAGTCACCTGCAAGAGAGTATATGATCGGATTCCAATAAGAGTTTAGAAAAAACCGGTCAATAGGACTAAATATGCTAGAAAATTAAAATATTTGGTACTAGCTTTACTTTCATCCAAACTTTGGATATTAAAATTGTCGATACCCCAAACATTTAGCACCAATAATGTAATTTTTTCATTCATGAAAGATGTAAAATTTTATTTGTCAAATGGACTTTTGACTCTTTCTTTTTCATTAATTAGAAAAATTTCAATGCTCTTAAATGAAAGTAAATAAGCAAATCTTGATTTTGTAATTCTGGATGCATGTGTATCTAACTATATTATAAAAAGATCAGAAAATTTTCTACAGCCCTCTCCATATGCCATGTGGATACTTTATTATACGTCTTTCAGTCACATGCTTCTACAACTTAATTCATTGTTCTTTGGGTAGCAAGGTGTTATTGTAATGGGCTTTTAATGAGCAATTAAAGAATTTTACGATGCACTCATAATGGCAAAGAGTAGTATACAAGTTGTTACATAGAACGTGTAGAGGCAAAATTAAATCCTGATTTAAATGATAATTTCAAATTAAGCCCAATATAAGTGATAGTCATGTGCGTGGTTCTTACGTTTTTTTATTTTTTCTCCTTCTTTCTTAACTATCTTTTGCTATCTTCACAATACTGTAAAATGGATTTTGGCACGTTCTTTTAATTTTTTTAAAAATTTTGTGCTAACTTTTTTTTTTATATTTTTAAAATGATAAACTATTTATTTGAGTAAAAATAATATCTTTTTAGACAAGTAATATGCATACAGTATGATTCAGCTAAAACTTTATGAATAAAAAATACAAAAAGAAGGTGGTAGGTCTTGTTGTGCATTGCACAAGTTATGTAAAAAAAAATATTATTTTTCTTGATGGATGGTTTATGATTTTACCTTTTCTTTGTGACTTAATCAATATTTTATGCTTGTGATGTAAAAAAAAAAAAAAGTTTTTGGAGTTTTTTGCTATATAACACGTGATTTTATTGATAGGATGATGTTAAACGATGATAAGTAAAAAATTGTCATGGTCCTACTATCATAATTTTTTTTATTTTTTTAGAACTTTTATAAAGCTTCTCTTTAATATTGTATTATATGTCTTTAATATCGTATAATTACCTTAACTATCATATATGATTCGGAGATTCTATCAAAATGTTTTTATAGTAACAACACAAACAAAAATACGTATTCTTAATATTTTCACTCAATTATTTTTTTCTCCAGTGACAAACATATCGGATGGAGCCAAGCACACCCAAGCTCCCTAGTATATATATACATAAATATATCCACCAGACATTCTACCTAAAAGTAATTATTGGGTTTTATAACCATATTAATATTTCAAATATACAACTTTCATCCCTTTACTCATATGCAACCCTCATTGATAGATTCATCCCACTACTCATATAACTCTCATCTCATTACTTACTTATATGTAACTCTCATCTTATTATTGTGGATTTCAACCCACTGCTATGTAACTCGGTCCCATGAATTTCATGGCAATACTGATGTTGTGAATTTGTAATACCTATTTCATTATTTTAGTAATTTCATGAGCCTATTTATATATCAAGTACATTGGTGTTTTCATAAATTCATTATTGAATTCAATATGTAATCTTTACCTTGTAAATTGAGATAAATATTACATAAATATAGGATTAAAAATATATGTTACAATTTTTATGAGGAAGAAGAAGAATCTAATTGTTTATTTTTGAAATTATAACTCATGATGGGATGTGGTTTTTAGTTCATTATAAATATGATTCTTGATCCCTCTCTCCATTCAATTATACATTGTGAGTTTTGTCTGTCAATTGTCACAATATTAGCAGATTTAGGAGAGGAAAAATCAGGAGACTTAGATCTAAAAACAAGAAGGAAGAAAGGTGAGCTCGGAAAAAGAAGATCAAAGAAAAAAGTTCACTTGTAATTGGTAGTATCAATGATTCAACAAGATATGTATCATAAAATATATTAACGATTTATAACCAAAAATCCTATTTAATATAGCTAACAACCCTGAAGACGGATGCAAAAAGAAAGACATTTGTCAGTTCTTATGACTTTTTTATTGGTGAAACGAAGGGTGCAAATAGAACAAGAGATTCTCTATGTCGGTCGGAATTTCCAACATTTCGATAAACTGGTTAAGATTTAGAAATATTTATTTACGAATTAATTTATGCTAATGATTGCTGGAGAAGATGTTAAACAAAAGCAATCTCAAGTTTAATTAGTTTTTAGCTGATTTGAGTTCGGAAGAGAGTCCCATGAGTTCTGATTCGTTGTTTGCATATCAAAGAAGAACCAGGGGACGTTTTATATGTTCTTGCCGTGTGCAGAGTGGCCGATCAAACTGAAAGCGAAGATTTCTTATTTTCCAAATGAGATGGTTGCAATTATTTTCTAACTGCGACCTCTGAGGTTATTTGTCCTATAAAAATGTGAAGTGCTTCAGTATGATGGGAACTAGAATATAAATATCAAATTTATTATTCAGAAAACCGAAACCATCCTCTCAAACACCATACAAACGTGCATCATTCTAATATATATAGTCTCAATTGTGAAGGAAAAAACAGAAATAGTTTCTATAGTCCTTTAGGAAACGATACAACTTTGACCTCAAATAGTTAAAGCCCACTAGACCGAGGTATATGAAATAGAAAAGGATTCGTAAAGGAAATTGAGATTATTCACGAGCAACCACAACCACCTGTTTCCCCACATTGCGACCCCTAAAGAGACCAACAAGAGCTGCAGGGCCACTCTCAAGGCCTTCAACAATGTCTTCCAGATAGGTGATCTTCTTTTCTCGTACATATGGCAGTACAAGGTTCAGAAACTTTGGATAGAGATGATAGTAATCAAAATTATCAAATCCTTCTATCCGAAGATTCTTGGTAAGAACGGAAGCTATGTTATATATTCCAACAGGTTTATCAAGATTGTATTGTGAGATCAGACCACACACAGCAATTCGGCCATGATTCTTCATATTGAGAAGTACAGCATCCAACATCTTTCCCCCAACATTTTCGAAGTAAATATCAATTCCATCAGGAAAGTACCTGCAAGAAAAAAGCAATCAGAGTTCAATAATTTACATGTAATATCAAAAGTTTTAGCATTCTAACCAACACAATTTTTTTTTTGGCAAGTAAATATAATGTCAATCAATTCCAATAAGGTAATGTATGCAGCTATTTTTCTCTTTCCAGTGTATTCTTAGCTGTGGAATGGAAAAGTAACATGAACAATAAAGAATAAACTGGAAATTTTGATGATGGAAAGAAGAGATGAACTCCTGATAGCTATTTAGTATTTGCTATTGAAGCAAAATTTTAGAATGGCTCTAACAACTTTCTGTTTCTTTTGTAATCTACCATACTAACTTTTTTCCATTTCAGTTACTAGGGAAAGCCACCTTTTACTACTCACAGTTTGTTCTTTTATTTTTGGGCTCACATGTCCAAGTGAATATAAGCCTGCTAATTTTAGCTGATGATGCATACTCACCTTTTCAAAGCAGCATCCAAGTCCTGCTCTTCCTTGTAATTAAAAGCATCATCAAATCCTAGCTTGTTCTTAAGAAGATCGATCTTGTAGTTCATAAAATTGAAGTGGAACTTAGTATACATACAAAAGGAAAATTTAGCTAGCTGGATAAAAAATGGAAAAGGAACAATTTGAGAAAAAAATTTCTCAAGTTAAAAGTTCACAAATTAAAAATTTACTCAACATTAAGCAACATGTTTATTTGACCAAAACTGAAACCAACAGCCAAATGTTAATTTCACACGAATAAGAGAAAATTTTGAAAACTAAAAATCAAATATCCAGATGTTGCTAACATGAGGAAGTTTCTAAAATGCTCTACGAGTATCCGCTTAGATTTTAGTTATATTGGGATTATGTAGGACCTACTGAGCTAGATCATTGCAAGAAAAGGCTTTATCCACTAGATAAAAGGGCAACTTCACACCAGAGATACCTAGCAGTTGGAATTTATGCATCAGGCTAAAGAGTTGATTGTTAGATTAGGTTGTACAAGGCAATAATTGCTGAAAATAATTCAACTGATGTGCAATACAGGTGCATACATATGATTAATTATCTGCTCTAACAGTCACAAGTAGCTCCAAAGAACACGTTTGTTAAAATTACCCAGAAAATTATACATCCAACCAAAATTCAATCTTCAACATGAAAGGAACAAAGAGTAAATGTACCTTTTCTTTGCTTCCAGCACTTCCAACTACATAGCAGCCTGTTAATTTAGCAAATTGACCCACAAGCTGACCAACTGCACCAGATGCGGCAGATACAAATACTTTTTCTCCCTTCTTAGCATTGCAAACCTCAAAGAATCCAGCATAAGCACTAAAACCAGGCATACCTTAACAAGACTCGGAACTATTAATATGAAGGAAGAGATGCTAAAGGAATGTATGTAACTATTTCCAAAGATTTTAGTTGACGAATAGCAGTCTTTTAAGCAGAATCAAAGATGTCCTAACTTTATCATTCAAGCATCTGGTAGTGAAAATTGATATAAATTATATCAGTCATGTTCCTCATTTGCAAAAGCATTTGTAAGAGAAGGTCTAGAATCAAAGGAAGTATATGTCTTTTAAAAATTATAAGGTAAAAAGAATAACTATTCCCCTTCTAGGATGAATGAGAAGGAACCGTAGGGGCAGTGGGCTGTTTGAAGGCAGGGCAGAGGAAATATTTCTAAGTTTCCCAAACACACATCTTTGGATTCATTTATTAATTCCCTTTTGGTAAATAAAACTTCCATTAAGAAAATCGATTCATGTCTCTCTAAGCTTTTTCTCTTTTATCCCAGAAAGTACTTTTTTTTTTTTTAACATTCAGTGATTCAAATTGACAATTTGTAACCTACTATTAGAAGTTGCACATTTTCAATGTCTAAGAAATCCCGAAAACTATGAGCTAAACCACATTGATAACACGCTTTGCTAACAAAAATTTGTAAATTTTCATATTCTGATGTAACAAAAAGTTAAGAATACTCTTTTCTCATTCCTTTAGTTAAACACCAGCTTGGTGTAATACATATTCAAAGAACAAAGAGCTCAGAGACCAGAAAATTCATTGTCAATTCAAAAATAATTGACTGCAGACCGCCGTTAATTGAGAGGGTGAAGTGACATTTAATGATTATGAAATCCTACCACAGAAGGAAAGATGCCTCCAACCAAACAACATCATGGAAGTATGCAACCACATGCAGTGCAAGAAATGCTGGATATCAGGATACGACAACACAATGGAAAACGAAATTTTACCAAAACGAAAAATACATTAAGTAAGAGTTCGCAATTTTGTGTGTGCACGGATATACTCTGCCAACTTCAAAATATATTCAGTTCAGTCCTCTAAGTTATATGAATCAAAATTGTTAGCTAAATTTGCGCTGCACAATCTCTAATTTCAAATATATTCCAGTCAACAAAGTTACCCTAAGTAATTGACGTTTTTTGGTTACCAAGACATACAATGCATTGGTATCCTAGGAGTTCTTTGTAAACCTATATACAGGGTTTCTTTGCATCACTTGTAAATATATTGGAATACAAAATTTCCTCCCATCTTTACTTTCTGTCAGCAAGTATGAAACTTACCGAGAAGTCCAGTGTAATAGGAAAGCGGCACGTCTGTATGCTCAATCTTGAAAATGAAATCAGGTTCTGATATGAGACTGTACTCCTCCCATCCAGTTTTACCCCACACCAAGTCACCCTTCTTGAATTTTGGATTCCTTGAATCTACTACCTTAGCTACCCCGAGTCCAATTAGAGGCTGCATGTTGCAACCACAAAAGTTAACAGATTGCAAATTATTAAAGTTGTCAGATACATCACTTGTCGTAGGCATATAAGGAAACACATTCACATTGCTCCACTTAAAATTATCTGGAAATTCTCGTATTTGTAGCTTGCTTTTAGTTGTACTAATGAACTCCAATAAAACAAAATTATACTACTTACAGAGCCAGGAGTGTAAACAGCGAATAACTTCTCGAATGTCGTTTCGCCAGAGAGAGAACTTTGCATGGGATATCTCATGTAAGGATCGCATGACAAGTAGAGATTCTTAAGCAACACTCCACCGGAGTTTTCTGGGATTTTCAAGCTGATAGTTTTGTCTGTGCAAATGATAAAATCAGACTCTTTTGGGAAGCCACTTACATAGTCTTTAAACAGCACCTGCTTGTTCTTCACCACCTCCACTTCACCTGCCATTGTAGCAAACTGTTCGAACTTTGTTAACCTTTGATTATATTGTCTGTCTGAGTGTACTTGGGATTGTCTGGAAGGGATATTTGCTGGCTTTTATAGGAGAGGAAAATGTGTTTGGATGAAAGAAATGACTTCGAAGATATCTAAAAGTTTGAATGGGAGCAAATGGTTATGTCCCAGTTTTGAAAAAAATTGTTGAATTGCGCGCTGAAATTTTTGACACGTGGTCAAACGTTTTAACAATTTGTGTTATTGGAGGATAAGTATGTAAATAAATAATTTTTTTAAGGCAAGTAACTAAAATGTTACGATAATTAGATCATAAAACTAAATTGTTTGGAATCGTTGAGAGAAAACGATCTTGTAGGTCGGTCGCATAATTTTTAATGCCAGTTTCCACTCTTGCCTAGCACTCCACGTCTCGTACATACGATATATTTGATTAATTGGGCTATTAATAACTTTGTTTAAATTTTTTTAGCATGAGGTTTATGTTCAAAAAGTTATTTAGTAATTCTTTTGCTTTGAGTGGTATACCATTGCTATACAAATAGATCTCATAGAGTCTCTGATTTGGTGATAGTAGGCCAGTGATATTAAATCATGAAGGATAAGAATTGAATTTTGTGAGGACACAAATGCCATAAATATTAGCAATTGTAATACTCTACATTTTATATCAAAAGAATATAAGATGTGTCACTGGTACTAGGTTACAAGACTCGAGTAATACGGAAATAGATTGAGTTTTGTGAGAATATAAATACTCCAAATGGTGATAATTGTAATATCCACATCCTACATGAGAGAGATAGTGCTTATTTGTAATTTGATTTAAATTTCTGAGCTTGTAATTTACACTCAAAACTTATGGATTATCTCTCTGTTTTGGTATTAGATAAAATTTACCATTTAACTAAATTTGTCATCTTATACAGATTTAAGTTATGAACGTGTGGCAATAAAAGTTAAACGAGTTTTTGGTTCGCATTTTTTTGGTTTCAACTGAAAACAAAGTTTTTTTTTTTTTTTGCACGCACAGACAATATACATACATACAACACACATATGTACAAACATATATATTTTTTGCCAATTTGAGGGTAAATTATTATTTTTTTAGTCATCTCTTTATTGCAACTTATGGGTAAGTTTTGCCAATTTGAGGGTAAAGTAGCTTGCATTTGGTTTTTGAACTTTAAAACTACAAACGCAGTTTGCGAAAGGGAGGAAATTGCCTATTTGTTGTTTAATTGGCGGAGGCAAAATGGAACTTAAATTCTGCATTTGACCCTGAATTCAAAATTGGCAAATTAACCTACTT
Organism: Mitragyna speciosa; assembly: GCA_024721245.1. Lineage (NCBI taxonomy): Eukaryota > Viridiplantae > Streptophyta > Magnoliopsida > Gentianales > Rubiaceae > Mitragyna > Mitragyna speciosa. The sequence goes on from CM045571.1 coordinate 21,479,657, forward strand.
TTGGAACTGAATTAAGGTGTGGATAAATCCACATTTTTCATTTGCTCATTCAACAATTGATTAAGCAGCCATTCCCGAATACCCTTTAATAAATGCATGCGTTATGGCAAAAGCAGAAAGGATTTGATGGCTTTTGATTATTCAAAATCTGATAAAGTAAGGCAATAATTTCTTGAGGGTACTCGTGGCCCTTTGGGACAAAATCAATCAGCATCAGCAGTAATCATTTTCACTTTCACTTGAATAATGGATGGATGCTCAATAATTGGAGCGGAAATTTAGAATTTGGAAATGTAAAACTAAAAGGAAGATAACAAGCGTCAGTCATTACACGTCTGGGGTTGAATTCGTTGATTATTTGTTTAGGGATAAGCACTGACGGCTAAGCATTTTGGATGGGAACAAACAAAAATATCAATGCCACTAGTCTCCCATTGAAAGGAGAAGGGGGATGTGTGGGTATGCGTTACACATTTGTCTACGTTAAATGCTTTTTAATGAACAGTTGCAAAGAGTTGAAGAGTTACATTTGACATCAATAATTGACAGCTACAAAGTTGGATGCTTGAATCTTCGAATCTTCACATGATGTATCGTTATATTCATTAGCATTTGGCAATGTTGCTGATTACGTGTAACGTCTTATGCTGGAAGTATAACAAGTGCGATGATCTCACTGTAATAAAAGTAAAAGATAGTAGCTTACCACGTTGCCGTAAACCAAGGAATGATTTGATTTGGACTAGGAAGAGATGGATGTTAAAAGAAAACAAATCAAGTCATGGACTAAGAATAGTTTCTTTACAAATCTAATTTATTCACCGACACTTTAATTTCACAAAGAGCTACCAGCTGGATGTTATGCAGCCTTATTAACTTTTTTAAGAGACAAAAATGTGAAGGCTTAGAAAACCATTGAATTTGGAGTGGAAATTTAGAATTTGGAAATGTAAAACTAAAAGGAAGATAACAAGCGTCACTCATAGTCGTAGACTAGCACGTCTGTTCGGCAAGTTTGGCTTGAGTTCGTTTGTTACTTTGATTAGGAATGTGCAGCGACGGCAAAAATATCCATACCAGTAGTCTTCCCTTGGAAGGAGAAAAATTACATCTGAAATCAAGAATTGTCTTCCAGACTCCGAATCTTGACATGACTAAGGGTTAAATACAGTGCATGATCTCACTGTAATAAAAGTAAAGGATGGTAGTTTACCACGTTGCCGTAAACCAAGGAATGATTTGATTTGGACGAAGAACGGATGGATGTGAAAAGAAAACAAATCAACTGATGTACTAAGAATCGTTTCTTTACATTGTCGTCATGGCATATGAAAGTCAAGCCTTTTAAGTTTTTTGTCCTGGAATGAAAAAAAATTATTAATTTCCATCATTTATTTTAATTCTGGCGGGGAGAAAGGGGATAAGTTGGGTACCTTTACCAAAAATAAATAAATAAATAAACTTTCATACAAATTGAAATGGAGCTTGACAGGAGATGTTGTTTTATATCAAGAGAAAAGTTAATTTTCGTATTAAGAACGTAAATGAATTACAAAACCAAATTCGAGAGATAGAGGGTGAAATTATCAATAAGCATTAGTGAAACGGTATTCCAGATGTAGAATTTTACTTGTCAGATGAAACTTTTACATTAATATAAAAAAAAATTTAATGTTCTTAAATGAAAGTAAATAATTATATGTTGATTTTGTAGTTTTGGATGTGTGTAATTATACACACACACATACATCATTGTATGCATGTGTGTGCACGCGATAGAATTTATCACCAGATGTTTTATTTAAATAAGTAATCATAAAAAAAAATGTAAATGTGGTAGCCGGTCTTTATGGTCTAATTACACTAAGCCTCGGCCAAATTACATTAAGCCTTTTAGATGTTTATAATCAGCCCAAACATGGCCTAAAATGTTACATGTCGTGGGCTCCCTTACCAAGTCTTATCCAAAGATAGCAAGGTTAAGCCAAAATAACTATTGCCATAGTGCGCAGCACTAACTCCTTAACTCCTCGGCCTCCATTACCTAACATCCAGTTGTCTAACCTCATTTGCGATAGTATCATGTTCATAAGAGGTGAAAAGAATCGATTAAGGCCACCCTTCAAAAAACCCTAACAGGTATAGCTTAGCACCAATAGTCAACAGGGTTCGTCATAGTGCCTAAAATGGGGATGCTTGTTTATAACCAGAATTCATTTGATGTGACATGACAAAAGTTTTGAAACTCTCACTACTATCACTTGAACGCATTCAAGTACACTTACAACTGGCATAGTTATTAAAAAGATAAGTTATAGACGTCATATCTGCAGTGCAATGCTAGTCTCAACTCCTTCCATTCTCTCATAATCTAACTATAAATACTCCCATGCAAAGGAAAACAAGTAAGTTGGCAACACTCTAAACTCTATTCTTTTCAAGCATCATTCAAGCTCTCTCTAACTTAAGCATCAAAGGCCAATTGGGAGTAAAACCCCCTGGGCTTCTTACTCTTCTTTTATCTTACAGCGGTTGCACCATGGCTACTGGTCTTGTCCAATTGATCCAACTCCTCCAACCCACTCTGATACCAAATTTGGCCACCGCAATTTGGTGTTGTCTATGGAAAATGAGTATTTCCCATTTGAAACACTTGATCATGGCTTCACAAAAGCATGTTGTTTCTACTGCCTCTTAAGAGTTTCCAGGAGTTTATTCCCAAGCAGTAGGAGATCCCACCAGCAAGAGCGACTCCAAGAGGAAACCACGAGAGGAAGTTGAACCCTTTGCTCGTTACAACGGTTTCTCTCAAACCCCTAATGCTTCGCTTGAAAGCTGGGTTTCTACCTTCAGTGTGCTATTCAAGAGCATCTTTCACTGAACAAATCAACAACAATATTTTTCCATTGGGTTTTGAGCTCCCTGAATCCCCTACTATTATAGGGAAGAATACCCAAGGCATACGTTCAAGCCTTTCTCTTGGCATTTAGTTCTCAACAAGAGGATAATTTCATGCTATGCTGAACTTTCCCAGTATTTTTTTAGGAAAATGCCCTAGAGTGGTTCTAGGCCTTAGAAACAAAAAATATTAGTTCCTCAATTTAGTTGTTTGACTTGTTCCTTTGGCAATTTTCTAGCCGTTGCGTGGCTCCCAGCCTTTCTAAGGGACCTGTAGAGGCAAGGTAGAATGTTTTTAGCTACTTCGAAAAACAGATCTCGAACCAATTCAGGAATTATACCCCATTAAACATCAGCTGCTCCCATATCCTAGTCGTGATAAGTCTACAAGGGCTCTCCTAAGCTACCCCCAGATGACGAGGAAAAGAGAGAAACAAGATGCTCATCTATTTTGTGAATATCACCATGACGTTGATCATAGGATCAAGAAATGTCAAGACCTCAAGAAAGAGATAAGATGCCTTGTCAAATATGGTTACCTCCAATCTTATGTATAGAGGTAGACCTTTTCGAAATTCTTATTGGAGTCCTTTAGTATGAGAGTTAGAGGCACCTCACTTCCTTCTAAGATATTAACTTGAAAGGCAGTAACTAATGCGGAAGCAGTAGAGATACCATAATACCGAAGGGAGCTAGAAGGTCAGTGGAAAGAAGGCTGAAAACTACAGATTCTTGACTTGGAGTCATCACAAGAACCTCATGGTTCCCTAGTAGCCATGACATTGGTGCAAGAGCCACGGCTGTAAATCTTCTTGGCCGCCTAGGCCTCTAACAGAGCTAAATTCCTCAACCTTAGGATCTCTTGTGTTCCTGTTGCCCAGATGATTTGTATACACAATTATGGAACAACCGAAGAGGACCCTTGAAGTCAAGGCTTTTGAAAGATCAGAGGAAAATAGCTTCATTATGTAGCTCGATCAAAGCAGTCGAAGAACTTACAAAATCGAGATGCACCCCCAAGACGAGGGATTCAGGGATTCATCTTTTCGAGAAAGCATTATCTTACCTAAATTGCCTTGGCCTTATGCATGTTATGGCCACTCAGGCTTTTCATTGGAAATAGTGGACCTCATCAAAACTCTTGACAAGAAAAATGTGTATATTCCCTAGGGCACTGCCAATATCCAAAAGAGTTTGAAGCCTCATATCAACTGCCTTGTCCGTTCCCTTATACTTCCAAAACGGGGGTTGCTTCCCCTAGGAGAAAGTCATCCACATAATGCCGGAGCCAAATGCTTTAATCAACTTGGGACTAAATGGGAACCGCCCTCTCGAGTTTGCAAGCCCTAATGGATGTGGGTTAGAAAGCCCAAAACTTGCAAGACAAGGGCCATTTCTCTAAGAAGAAGGTCATTGAATTAGCAACAAATTCTAGGCGTTTGGGTCTCACCCTAAGTTAATTCACCACTTAGCTTTGGTCAACTAGACATCCTTAAAATCCCGACCCACATAGCTAGCATGATGTTTAACTCCCAAAATGGGGGTATTTTCCCTAGGTGACTAAATTTTATGTAACTCTCAAAATTGGGGCTACTCCCCATAGGAGACTAGATTTCATACAAATATCTTAGAATGAAAAACTTTGCTTAAGAGTAATTCTTAAACTCCCAAGATAAGGCATGCTTTCCCTAGGAGATCAAATTTTATGTAACTGTTTTAGGGTGAGTAAAAACGCAAAAAAAAGTCAGTCGTTTTCATACACAACTGTTTGCTTTCTATTCATTGTTTGAACTTTTTTTGTTGAATGCATTATCAGGAAAAAAAGGTTCCTGCATTAGTCGTCCAGACCAACATAAAGATCAACCATCCCAGCTGTAGTAATTTCATGCGCTTTCAGTTAGTCAGACCTCTCAAAAAATTCAACTACTTAGGCCACTATTGGCCACAAACTCCTAAAATAGGGGCACCCCTTAGGAGGGAATGATCAAAGTGCCACATCGATCTCGACCACTCAAGTTTGCCTTAACGGCATAAAAGAAAAAGTAGAAAGAAAAAACTCCCTAGACAGGGGTTACTCCCTTAGTAGGTCAGGTTCTATAAAACCCCTTGAGAGTGGGAAAATCCTAATAAAACGTAATCATCATTTACTAGTTTTACATTCATTGGTCATGTCTTTTTGAACGTAAGAAACAATCAACTCTTTAGGAGAACCACTCCCAGAAGTGTTGATTGTTTTATTACAAAAAATTTCCAAATGCTGTAGCTCCCAAAAAGGTGGGAGTCACTTCCCTTAGGAAGAAGTGATTTTAGAACTTAACTCATCGAGCATCGTACGACCACCTAGGTTGACGTAATATGTCAATTCTCAAGTGGGGAGGTGCAAGGTGAGTCAGGAATCGTCTTGACAAATAGAGCACATGGCTCGATTGTTTGCTGTTGCTCTGAAAGTACGGGGAATTTACTTGTTGCTTAAATGTAAATTCACTTAACTATTTTCATAAAGTCCCTAGGAGTGCTTAACAAAAAGGGGGGATTAGATAGCCCTAATTAGCAAAATAGCCATGAATAATAAAGGAAAATATTATTGTTATTTGAAAATAATTACAAAAACAAGAAGACCAAAAGCCTACAGACTACACCTCTGGGCTACGGTCTTCGGAGACGAGCGGATCCCTATCTCCCTAAACAATCTCCAGCTTGGCTATGATTTTGAACAACTATTAGGAAAGGCTCTCTCTAACTTCTTCAGATCAAGCCAACATCCTCTTGGTCTCGACCAATTCGACCTCTAGGTCATGAGCCAGGTATTCGATATTATCAGTCGCGTCCCTTCACTCCAACCAAGCCACCATCTTGACAGAAAAAGTGTGGGTCTACAGAAGAATTCAAAAACAATATTAGAAAATAGATGACAAAGTAAATGAATAAAATGAATCGTAAACCCCCTTTACCAGAGCCATGGAAATGGAAAAATGGTGAATAAGGTTGGTGGTAGTAAATTGAAAATCAATTTATTTTAGTAAAAGATCTGAATCAAGACATAATATTAGGCACTCCATTTATTGCACAAATTTATCCTTTTACAGCAAATTATAAGGGAATATCTAATTATATTGCAGGAATTGAAACTCAATTTGAATTCGTATATGCTCTAATGGAAAGAGAAATAAATCTAATTCAAAAGATAAAAAGGTTAATAGAAAATGCTATTAAAAATAAAGAAAATCATATTGCCTGTCTAAAAAAGAAATAAGAACTATAGAGGAACAATGAAATACTCCTATTGCTAAAGAAAAGATTTTAGAAATAGAAGACAAATTAAAAAGGGAAGTGTATTATGATATTCCAAGTGCATTTTGGGATAGAAAGAAACATATTGTAAGATTACCATACATTAAAGAATGTTTTGAAGAGAAAATCTGTACTAAAACAAGGCCTATTCAAATGAATAAACAATTGTTAGATTACTACAAAAAGGAAATTGAAGAATTATAAAATCAAAATTTAATTAGACCTAGCAAATGTCCATGGAGTTGTTATGCATTTTATGTACAGAATTCTGTTGAGATAAGAAGAGGGGCTCCTAGGCTAGTAATTCATTATAACCTTTAAATAAAGTACTTCAATGGATAAGATAACCAATACCTAATAAAAAAGATTTTCTGAAGAATTTATAATCCAACTATTTATTCAAATTTTGATATGAAATCAGGATTTTGGCAAGTACAAATCTATGAAGACAATAGATATAAAACAACTTTTAATGTTTAGTTAGGACAATAGAAATTGAACATAATGCCCTTTGGATTAAAAAAATGCTTATTCAGAATTCCAAAATATAATGAATGAAATATTAACAATCAATTACAATCAATTCAACTAGTTAACCAATGAATTACCAATACTTTGTTATGACCCGAGTTATACAAAAGTATCAATTAACCTCTCTCGAACATTTAGCTGACTAAACCTTAGTTCAATCAATTGCAAAGCAAATTAACTCACTCGCATGGTATTAACCTATTAAACAATTAATCTAATAAGGCTATGATGTGCAAACTCTTAAGGGTATCTATTTACTTATTACAATCTCTTGTCAATAAACAATTAAATTGATAGTTGTAGATCTATTATGCTACCATCTATCAATGCATAATATAACATAAATCATAATCATGATGGCCAGTCATGATTACGTATTAAGAACAACAAACATCACATAATAAAAGCACGATTTATAGATTAATTAAAAGAAAATCATGCTCAGAGTATTAATCCCTCATAACAAATTTAGCTACTCATATTCGTATAATCCAAAACAAACGAACCCATAAACATTGAAGAATTCATAAAAAAAAAAAACAAGTGATTGATTTTTAAACTTAATTGACAAAACTTGGTGTGATTGTTGCAATTCGAATGATAATGCTTGTTTACTTGAGGACGAACAAAAGTCCGAGTGTGAGGGCATTTGATGTATGTCTAATTTATGTGTTTGGAGAGTGATTTTTGTAGTTATCATTTAGAAAAATTGGGTCTTTTCAAGTGTTTTGTATTTGATAAAGTTGATCTTGATAGAATGGAGCAAATTTGTATTTGTTTTGTAAGAAAATGTGTTTGGATGTAAGAAATGACTTCGATGATATCTAGAATTTGAATGGGAGCAAATGGCTATGTTCCAGTTTTGAAAAAATAATTGAATTGTGGGATGAAATTTTTTACACGTGGCTAAACGTTTTAACAATTTGTGTTATTGGCGGATAAGTATGTAGATAAATAATTTTTTAAAGCAAGTAACAAGTGTAAAATTTACCTACTTTAGTATATGCTTTATTATAAGTTTGTAGTGTGTTTTAATATATTTAGAAAGAATTTGGCTACAAAAATATTATTTTTCTCACACTAGGGTTTTCTCTTAGAAATTAAGAATTTTGATGCAAAATTTATATTTTGAGCAATTTAATACACAAGTTTATGTGTTTGTGTAGGTTTATGATATTTGGATCAATTGGAGCACAACTTATCTCAATTTTAGTTGATTCAACATTGGATCAAAAACATCACAAAACTTTATCACGTGAGCAGGTGAATTTATGTCAATTCATTGTGAAAACAAGTTTTGATTACATATGGAATTGTAATCCCTAATAAATCAAGATGTTAATAGCAAGTGAGAATTAGTGGCTTCTAAACCCTACTACTTGCATTTTGTGAATTTTCTCCATTAGTTATCTTACAAGAATCTTTAGTTTGTTTACTTCTATATTTTTTCACTATTTTTTTATTGTTTAGATAATAAAGCAAATTAGTAGCTTTGGTAATTTCCACCTTAAGTTTCCCTATGGGATCAACCGTAATTTATCCCTACACTCAAATACAACCTGTATACTTGCGGTATTAGGGAATTAAGTTATATTTATTACTTGTTTGTGAATGAAATTGGAAAGATTTATTTCATATTTTATAGACCTAATCCACCCGCATCAGCAAGTAACCAAAGTGTTATGATAATTAGATCACAAGACTAAATTGTTTAAAATCAATGAGAGAAAACGATCTTGTAGGTTCTGTCGCATCATTTGTAATGCTACCCTTGCCTAGCGCTCCACGTCTCGTATATATGAGATATTTGATTAATTGGGCAATTAATAACTTTGTTTAAATGTTTTAAGCATGATGTTTATGTTCAAAAAGTTATTTAGTAATTCCTTTGCTTTAAGTAGTACAGCATTGCTATAAAACTAGATCCCATATAGTCTCTAATTAGGAGATACTAGGCCAGTGGTATTAAATCATGACCATAATCGAGTGTGGTGCGGATATGAATTGGATTTTGTGAGCATACAAATGCTGTAAATATGAGCAATTGTAATATTCTACATTTTATATCAAAAAATATATATATAAGATATCACTGGTATTAAGTCACGAGTACTCGAGTGCAGTACGAAAATAGACTGAGTTTTGTGAGAATATAAATACTCCAAATGAAGATAATTGTAATGTTCACATCCTGCCTGGGAGAGATACTGGCTATTAATAATTCGATTTAAAAATTTTGAGCTTGTAATTTATACTCAAAACTTATGGATTATCTCTTTGTCTTGGTATTACATAAAATTCACTATTTAATTAAATTTGTCATCTTATACAGATTTTAGTTATGGATATATGACAGTAAAAGTTAGAAGAGTTTCCCCTGAACACAATTAAAGATGCGGATTCAGATTTATCTCCGTCTCCAATCAGTTAAACAGTTTATAAAAGTTGTGAATTTGAATCTTGTCGAATTGTTTTGTATCCCATGTTTGAGAATAAGCTCCAAGATAACAAATGACAAAATTTGATCAATAGTTTGGATACGTCTGAATTAACTACAAAATGGTACTTAAGTAGATGCTTCTCAAATATAATTTTCGCCTTTGAGTATAAATGTAAGAATTAATGCAATAAAATTTCATGAACTTACGTGCAAATTGTCCCTCGAGCAAATTTAATAGGCAATTTACATTTTTTATGAAGGATCAACTAGCTTTCAAATTAACACAATCCATTTTATTTGTAAATTATTCAATATACGTTTTAGTTAACTTATATAAATGAATCCAACTCTTTTTTTTTTTTTTTGGACACTCATTTTTCTTCCTATCATTATCAACCCAGAAAGAAAAACTTGTAATCAACTTCAATTTTCTTTTATTCAGCTAAGAAATACTTCACGCCCATCAAGTTCATTGTTACGAGTAGCATCCTAGTGGATCAACGTGAGCAATATTTAGTTTTAACCCAAAAAATGACCAAATGAAATTCAATTTGAAAATTATTCGGTTTTTGAAAAAAAAAAAAAGTTTATTATTCGGCGATACAATTGGGAGGCAAAGATCAAATTGTTTTGGTAAATTCAATTTTTTGGTTTTCATTTTGTGCATTTTAGTTTCAGTTGAAAACAAAATTCATATTTTTTGCCTAATTATTATATTCATGTGTCTTATATATTTTTACACATATGTATTACCTATGTATATCATAAAATTTAAAGAGTTAGAAAATTTAAGAGACTAAGAAGGTTTAATTATACGAGTGCACGTCCTTTTTGTGTTATATATAAAGTGAGAACAACAATTGACTGTGGGTTAGCCGATTTCCATGGCTAGGAAAAAAAAATACAAATTATAGTGCTTTATCTTTTGAGAAAAACTAGCCAAAAGGAAAGAAAAGAAAAATGCATGAAATAAAGCAAAATGTTTTTATTTTTTATTTTTGGTACAAAGTTGATTATGTCCAAAAGTTTTAATGTAATTATTATTTGGTGCTCAAACGATTCTAAAAAACACATTTAACAGCAACCTTGACATGTCTTTCTTTCTTTGTTGACTGGAAATTGGATTTTGATGGTTTTAGAGTGATGATATGACCATTCATTTATTTAGACATGATCTTAGGCCAGGTACAAGAGGGGGAAAAAATAGAAAACAGATGCAAATTTGTGCAAATCCCATTTGGACAAAAAACTGCCTGAGTCATGTTAAATTAGTCCATCATCAATTGGCGGCCTCTGAGTTTTTTGGCTAAATTAGGCAGAACCTAATTGGTCAATTAGCCTATTGGATTTTATTGTCAATTAGCAAAGGAGATTATAGAGCTTGGCCAAAATGAAAACCAGGGGATTTCTCTGCGGTTCCAACTTACCAAACTAACAAAACTTTCTTTGCTACTATCTTTCAGCTACGATTTGGACAGATGCCTAAGCAACGTTTAGCCTGTACAGAATATTTCATTGTTGGCGTGTGTAACTTCCCATAGGGATATATAAATTAAACGTTTATAAAAATAATTTTTGCACTAAGAACACATATGAATTACAAAACACAAATTCTAGAGATGAAGTGTGACATTATCAATAATCATTCATGAAATAGTATTCCACATGAAAAGTTTTACTTGTCACACACTTTTAATTCTTTCTTTTTAATCAATTAGAAAAATTTTTAATGTTCTTAAATGAAAGTGAATATTTACATTTTGATTTTCTTTTATGTGTATATATTGTCCGCTAGACCTTTTGTCTAAATGCGTATCAAAAAAAGTCAACATATCAATGTTTGGATAGAGTCTCGATGCACTTAGCGGGAGTCAGACCTCATAATTTCCTCTCTTTCTATTTCTCGCAAGTTGAATGTGATGTAACTGTTTAACATTTTCGTATAACTATTCAGAATTTTTGTATAACTGTTCAAAACTATGGTATAATTATTTTTACATGAAATGACGTCATTCCTTGAAGTCATTTTTAGCCTTTCTGTTCAATCTCGTTCATCTGTTATTAACTCTTTTAATCTGAACTGTGAACTTATTGCAAATAAAAATTATGAGCGCCATGACCCCTTTAGAGTATCTTCCATGGCCAACTCATAACATCTGTTGCAAATGCATAATTGCCTCGCATTGTTGGATATATTCCATTAGTTAGAAGACTATCCGTTACACGCCAGTTTGTGATGGCATGATTTCTTGATATTACTTGTCTGCAGTTTCGCTTAAATTGTCAAAATCTGGGTTTTGAAGACCCTGATTTCCTGATATTGCTTCTCATTTAGCTGGTTTTACGGATCAAATCTTTACTATTTGTCTTCTGAATGCTATTATTTGGTGTCCCATATACTCCTACATAAATGGAGACTAATGAGCACATATATGAAATTCTGAGCTAGACTCTCCACAAGGCATGGGTTTTTTACTTAAATACTGATATTTAAAAATATAATATATTATTCGTGTTCCATAAATGACAAAATCGATGTTCGAAAAATTAACATCTACATCGATTTTCCCAACCATGATTTCTTTTGTACTATTTTGTACAAAAACCATAAAGCTAATTGGATGTTTTGTCGGTTATCTCAACTAGTTGTAGCAAAGAAGTAGATTTTGGAAAGTGGATTTCTTAAACCATTCTTTAAAAAATCTAATTTTGCAAGCGTCTTCATTTTCTTGAACAATGATTGGAAGGTTACACGTGCCACCAGCAATGCAGATGACGAGTTGCCCCATGGGGAATGTCTTCTATAATTAATGTATGACAACTACTAAGTCAAAAACAAGACCAATAGTGGCTCCGGAGCAATGTTTTCCAAACTTAGATCGGCCAGTGAATCAGAGGAAAAGTTAGACCAGTCTGACCGGTTCGATTAGCAAGTTCAACATTTTTCTTTTTTTTTTTTTAAGAATAAAATATATCATATCTCTATTAAGAAAATGTGGATATATGGTGTTATAATAATTAGGATCGATATACTGCATGAAAAAACATGATTTTAATAATCTGAATTGATCTTTGATTTTTTAATAAAGGAACAACTATCTACCCACTTACTTTCAAGTTAACATATATGCTTATTATTGAATAATGATTTATTCATTCTACTTTTTAATTCATACACTTAGCCGTAATTCAAAAATCTAAACAGATGACTTATATAAAATACCAATTAAAACTCTTAATTAGAGGAACATTTTAGGTATAATAAATGATTAAACAATTTAGATAGAAGAACTAATCTTAGAAGGAGATATTTTAGTAAAAGTAAATATGAGATTTTTTTAATGAAATGAATTTGGATGCCAAATTGAGAAAAGTAAGAATCAATTAATTAAATTAAATATGATTAATAAAGGAAATAAAGAATTAAAAAGGTAAGAATTAATTAATTTTATCAAGAAAATAAAGAAAAAAAAGAAGAAAAAGATTAATTTAAACACGATTCATATGAATTGTTTAATTTGGAAATCACAAATTAAAAAAATCATTTCACACGGTTTTTTTTCATTTTGCACGGTTGGACTGGTTTTTGACCATTTTTTGAGCTCCTTAGGCTTTTATATAGGATTGGACCTGAAGCATGGCCGACTCGCAGTTCAACTAGTTGAACTGGCTAGTTCGATTCAGTTTTAAAAACACTGGCCCAAAGTTTTGGATCAAATTGTTACCTTAATTTTGGATAAAACTGTAGGTTGAGTTAGCGGAAGTATATGATACATCAATTGTACTGTTGTAATGTTATGGCTGTCTTAATTGTATGACTGATTATCGAATGAATATAGTCTGTTTGCTTCGGAAAAAAAAAAATGTAATGTTGCATAGACCGCAAAACTACGCAAAGGATGAGGATATTGTTTGAATATTTAAGGCATTGATCAAATTGCTACTATCATCTGACGTACCTGGCCGCTTTTGCAATTTGGCTGCTTAACTCAAGTTGATGTCTGCTCAACCATCTTGAATTTAAGGGAGAATGTTAACACATATTCTCTAATTACTTAATTGGTCTGTATACAAAATTAACCTTGATCAGTGTCTTGATGAGCAAAACATCTTATATAATGATATTATTTCTATTTTTGATTCATTGTGCTTGGCCTATATAGAGTCATATCTTGGATCATTGTACATTACAATGAATAATACTCGATCTCTTCTCTAAATCTCTTGTTTATGTTGAGTTCTTGTATGTACCGAAGATCTCAATTGTTAATTATTAAGTGCTTCTGAATTTGATAGTACAACTTTCTCTGTCAAAACATTTTGTGCTTGGTTCCACAAACTTAAAATTTGCAGAATCAGAGGATACAAACAAAGAGTATTTTGATCAAGTAGTTAGCTAACTCTGTCCAGAACCATAACAAATATAGCTCAGATTCGCTGAAACATTGTACTCCGCCCTAAAAATGCAGGTTTTATTTTATAAGTGACCACTCTCAGTTTCACAAAACATTTCCACAGAACTTAAATAGAAAGCCAAGGACAATAACATTAAACTATGAAAAGCCAATCAGCAACAAAGTGACTGGAAAATATTCCAGAAGTAGGAATCAATCACGAGCAACTACAACTAGCTGTTTCCCAATGTTGCGACCCTTCAACAGACCTGTAAGGGCTGCCGGGCCATTTTCAAGGCCTTCAACAATGTCTTCTACATAGATTATCTTGTTCTGTCGAATGTCAGGCAGTACAGTGTCCAGAAACTTTGAGTAGAGATGAAAGTGATCAAAAACAATAAATCCTTCCATTTGAACACGCTTGTAAAGAAGCCAAATCAGATTGTGTAATCCTTCATGTTTTTCAAGATTGTATTGTGAGATCATTCCACACAAAGCAATTCGACCGTGCATTCTCATGTTGAGACCATGGTTCAAAGTCGCGGTCGCGGTCACAGTCGCGGCTCGTATCGTTCCACATCGGACTCGATATATCGGTCACGGTCTCTGTTAGACGCATATTTTAAAATAATTTTTATGTTAAAATTTATAAATAATCATTCAAAAAATTAAAAATTATGCTAAACAAAAAAAACCAAAAAAATAGTAGATAAAATCTTTAAAATGTACCATTTTTATTGATGTAAAAAATGGTATATATTTTTAAGCATTAAACTCAATGCTATCACAAATAAAATCAAAATAACATAAAACATAATTTTAAATTAATAATTGTAGAAGTAAATGAAAGAAGACTCTATTTTTTCAAGGCATGCCTACATGTTATAATTGCCTTTTGAGGGAATTAAAAATAAAGATATTAGAAGATATTTTTTTTATTAAGTATGCCTATATTATATGACTAAAAGTCTTCTGTAAATTTGGTTTTTAAAAAAATATTAATTTTTAATTTTTAATTTCTTATTTCTTATTTCCTAATCTAATCTAATTTCTTATTTCTTTTCCTAATTAAAATCCTGATTTTTTTCTTTTTTTCTTTTCTTTTCTCCAATTCCCCTACCCCCCTCTCTTCCTCTCACGCTGTTTCCCTTCCCCCCATCTCTTCCTCTCCTCTTCTCTTCCCTTCTCCGTATCTTCCTCTTCTCTTCTCTTCTTCTTCTCCATCTTCTCTTCTCTTCCTCTTCTATTCCATTCTCTTCTCTTCCCACCATCCAGATTCACCCCACCACCCACTTCCTCTCTCCACCTGCCACCTCTCCCTGCAAAAACAGCCCCTGCCGTGTGGTTATGATTTGGTTGTTTGTGCAATGGTGGTTGTGATTTGTGGTTTGTGCAGTGGTGGTTGTGATTTGGTGTAGTGGTGGTGAAGGAAGAAATGGATGATGGTGGCGGTGGTGGGTTTTTGGCGGTCATTGAGGGTGGTGGCGTGCTAGTGGTTGAGGGTGGAGTGCTGGTGGTTGGGTGGTGGCGTGCTAGTGTATCCATGCTGTTGTCTTGGTTTGGCCCAGTTGACTCGGACGACTTGGTCTCGACTCGGTCGAGACTCGGCCAATTTTGTTCGACTCGGAGATAACTCGGTCCGAGTCAGACGAGTCCCGGCGAGTTCTCGGCAAGTTTACCGTCTCCGAGTGGGATCGGAGCGGTCTCGAACTGGAGGCCTCCGTTCCGGTGACGACTCGGCCGAGTCATTTCCGACTCGGCCGAGTCTTTGAACCATGGTTGAGACACACAGCATCGAGCATCCTTCCTCCAACATTATCAAAGTAAATGTCAATTCCATCAGGGAAGCACCTGACCATTAACCATATTAATAGATCTCATCTAAGGCGTAGAAACCCCAAAAAGAAAATAAGACTTGAAAGAAAATATAGAAGAAGTTGAATAATCAATTTAGAGATCAGTAGAAGGGCACTTGGGACGTTTTCTAGTATTCAACAAATAAAGACAAAAAGCATTGGAGGAAAAACTGCTTTTTCAGGCTCTTTAATTCTTCCCCGCTTTTGTTTGTTTTCAGATCTTTGAACACGGTAAAAACAGCTCCCACTTGTGATTTTATAGGATGCTTCAATTTAATAATGGCTTTACAATTTATTGCCTTCATTGTGTTTTTTTTTTTTTTTCAATAAGGAATATATGCACTGAAGGAGATTAATTATTTTCTTTAGAAAAACTGCAAATATTTAATTATTTTCTTTAGAAAAACTGCAAATATGCAACTAAATTGACATTTAAAATTATGTTTCATCGACATAAGCAGACTAGAGTAAGTTTAGGCCAAAGATGAGTGCGCACACCTTTTCAGAGCAGCATCCAAGTCATGCTCTTCCTTATAATTGAAAGCACCATCAAAACCGAACTTGCCCTTCAAAAGATCAACCTTGCCAAGCAAATACACAAAATTAAACTCAGAATGCATCCACAAGAAGAAGAAATGGGTATAGAAGCCAAGCTGACAAGGATAGTAGAGATGCTGCAAGTTAAAAATGAAACAATTTTAGAATTTAGCGATGTTGATATCTGCTAAATCTGGAAGAGTGAAGCTGAGGTAGCCATCTCGACATCCCACCAAAGTACTCAGAAGATACAGGCAAATCTTATATAAGAAAAAGAGAATGGAATGGATACAAAATACGACAAAAAGATAACCAACTAATCCAGATTGCTTCAGAAACAGTTCCAAGCACGAAATCAAAGGGAGATATTAGCAAATTTAGATTTAGATTCTAAGAATATCCTGTAGCCAGTATTCAAGAAGCAGGGGACGCAAATACTACAAAGAATCAAGTTATACAAGCTAATAACAGTCATAAATTTTCGTATGAATCAGAGAACACATTTCATACGTCAGATCAATTTGTGTGTACTAATAATTGTCACGAGATTTTTGCAGAGCCCTGACTTTCAGGTTCATATAACTTCCAAAAGAAATTTCTATCAAAGAAAACTTTTGAGGTACAACTTTAAACTAGAACAGAATATAAGTCCATTAACCTTTTCTCTACAACCAGCGCTTCCAACAACATAGCAACCAAGTGCTCTGGCAAATTGCCCAACCAGCTGACCAACTGCACCAGATGCCGCGGATACAAATACTGTTTCTCCTTTCTTGGGCTTAGAAACTTCATAGAATCCAACGTAGGCACTAAGACCAGGCATACCTGAGCAACAGAAAAGGCAATTATGATATTGGAGGGTAATTGTTATGAGAAATGGCTGCAGCCATGTAGCCATAATTTTCATTAAGTTTCCTTGATATTGAGGATGCATAATAGCCTTCTAGAAAAATTGAAGCTGGCCAAATATCAAAATTTAATCTAAGTAGCTCTGTCCTTAATGTGGACCACATCAACCGCTCCAACACCCTTATTGCACCCAAAAAAACGTTGTGCTTCCACTTTACGAGCCAATAGTTAGTAATAAAGTATCTTCAATGCTTAGCACATTTAAAATCAGAACACTTTTTTAACTCAACTTCTGTTAGTTGAATTCCGTTCTAATATTGGACAAGCAGATAATTATCGAAGCTCAAAGTACAAATGAACCTGAATTAATCAATTACAGGTAAATAACCAAGTGGTTGAATGAGCAAAATCCAATGATGCTAAAACCCTTCAAAAGAAGAAAAATTGGTTGCGAAGCGATCTAAATTACACAATAGAGAATTGCAAACCCGTGCTAATATCACTGAGTCAGTTCAGGCAATAAATGCTGTTTTTTGTTAATCGACTGTTTGCACCTACAATATGAGGGCTCAATAATGTAGTGCCTAATCAAATTGTTGTTTGGATATAACTTAAAGGCTTCATGAAACAAAGTAGTGCAGCCAATAGGCTTCAGAACGTTTCCTAGTTGGTATCATCTAGAGCAATATCCAATGCTGGTCACACTGAATAAGACATATAAAGATAAAGCTAACAAAATCTAATGCATGGCAAGCTTCTGTTAGGCACAGAAGCGCTAGTTTCAAGTATAGCATCACAGAGTTTGAGAATAAAAAATGCATGAAAAGTCTAAAGGATGTATGCTTAAAAGAACATATTAATTGTCAGTGGCCAAAATGTTTTCCGGACAGGTGAAACTCACCCAGTAGTCCAGTGTAGTAGGTAAGAGGTACATCAGCATGTTCAATCTTGAAAAGAATATCAGGTTCTGCTATGAGACTGTATTCCTCCCATCCAGTTATCCCCCATACCAAATCGCCCTTCTTGAAGTTCGGATGCCCTGAATCCACTACTTTAGATACCCCAAAGCCATTGATTGGCTGCACATTATCAGAATTAGAATTAAAACTATGAATAATCATACAAATATATATATTCATATTCACTCAATTTAAGAACACAAATATTTGGCAGAAGCCTGCTTTACTGATAGGTATTGAATAGCAAACAGTGCCAACTAAACAGGTCACTTTCTATTTCCTTTTTCCATACAATAGCAAACAGCACCATCTAAACCGGTAACTTTCCATTTCCCATTTCCGTACAATAAAATCTAAGGTGTAGGCATAACAACCTCAAACACATCCATTACTTCCCAGATTCCAATCATTAGAATCCAATATCAAGTCATTCCTACCACATATTAAGAAATCAAGAATTCTGAACAGATATTCATAACACTTACAGAGCCAGGCCTGTAAGTAGGAATGAAAGTTATCCTAGACGGCTCAGGCTTTCGCATTGGAAATTGCATGGTAGGGTCACAAGACAAGTAGAGATTCTTAAGCAGCACCCCTTTAGAGTTTTCTGGAATTTTGAGACTTATGGTGCTGTCTGTGCTGATAATCATGTCTGATTCTTTAGGGAACCCTGTCACGTAGTCTTTGAACAGCACCTGTTTGTTCTTCACCACTTCTGCTCCTTCTGCCATTGCAGAAATTCCCTGATGCTGCAGCAACTGTTGAGACTGCAATTCTGGGGGACTGGAAAATCTTGAATGCTTTTTTAAAGGAGGCTTTGACATTTATAAGATACAAAAATTGATGAATTTGACTATTGAGAATGGAAAAATGTACTAAAATTTAAAGAAATAAAAAAAAGGGGGAATCCGTGGTTTAATATTTACTAGTACTAAAATTTGTTCCTTCCATTTTATTTGTAGTTATCCAATATACTCTTTAGTTAAAATATATAAACAAATCTAAAATCTAACTTTTTTTTTTTTTAAAGGAAACTCATTTTTCTTCCTTTCATTATCAATCTAGAAAGAAAAACTTACAATCAAATTCAATTTTCTTTTATTCAGCTATGAAATACCTATTGCCCATCCAGCTCATTGTTGCGAGTAGCATCCTAGTGGATCAAAGTGAGCAATATTTGGTTTTAAACCAAAAACTGACTAAATGAAATTCAATTTGAAAATTTGAAATTATTCGGTTTCTAGTTTGATTTTTTAGTAAAACAAAATTTAGAATTTGGCAGAACAAAGTTTAGTATTCAACAATACAACTGGGAGACATAGTTCACATTTTTTTGGTAAATTTAAATTTTTGGTTTTTTTTTCACACACACACACACACACACAAACACACATATAAATTGCCTATTTATTTATATTTGTATCTCTTCTATATTTTTTTGCACATTAATTATGTAAATGCATAAAATTTAAAAAGTTACAAAATTTAAGAGACTAGGAAGGTCTAGTTACATGAGTGCAGGTTCTTTTCGTGTTATATGTCCCAAGCACGAGTTAGCCGATTCCCATGGCTAGAGAAAATTACAAAAGTTTGAATGAAATTATTATTTGGTACTCAAACAATTCTAAAAAAATACATTTGATAGCCAAAGTCATCTTATTGTTGTTGCATATGGGTAATATTGCCTATTTGAGGATAAAACTACCAACGGAGTTTGTGTGAAAGGGTTGTTTGGCTGGAGCGGGCAAAATGGAACTTGAGTTCTCACTGAATTAAATCCACATTTGTCATTTGCTCATTCAACAATTGATTGAGCAGCCATTCCCGAATATCCTCGAAAAAAATGCATGCATTATGGCAAAAGTAGAAATGACTTGATGGTTTTTGATTATTCAAAATCTGATGAAGCATAGCAATTATTTCTGGAGGGCAAAAATCAATCAGCATCAGCAGCAATTATTTTTACTTGAATAATAATAGATGGGTACTCAATGTAGAATTTGGAAATGTAAAGCCAAAAAGGAAGATATAACAAGCATCATTCCAAGTCCATCAATTGGCGGCCTCTGTGGTTTTTCTACCTGCGGACAAAAGGTCCATGATTTTTACCTAAGCAGCCACAAAATGTATTGTAATCCAACGCGTTGATCAGGATTGTATCACGTTGATTTTAATCCTTCCATCAGAAGATGCTTGAAAAGGGAAAGAAGCCAAATTATGCAATCCATCCAGTTGATCAGGATTGTATTGTCGGATCGTTCTGGAGAAGAGTGCCAAAATGGTCTGATTCTTTGACTTGCTTGGCAAAAAAATTACAAAGCAAGCGCAACATCGAAAATGTGTGAGGTAGTGTTCCTGCACTTAAGTTCCATGGGTGGTCTCAAAAGTTAGCAATTACCTTTTGAGATTTACTTGTGAGGTGTGTTTAGGTAAGTGTTTTTTTCTTAGTCCCTAATCTAACTGTTTAGGTAAGTATTATATTGACTTCATTGTTAAAAAAAAAAAAAAAGTGCAACGTCAAAACCTATGGGCTTCTAGTCGGCAAGGGTTCTTGTTTGAAAAAATAATTCTTTCCAAAATATAAAATCTACTATTTTTAACTTAGTGGAGGAGTAAAAACAATACTGAAAATTTGAAAAGTAATTATAGAATTCTAAGATTCTAATTCCTCACGTTCCCTGGGAGCTTGTGAAGAACCTAAGGGTCTAGTATTAGGCTAGTTTATTTCTACAAGTCTTCACTAGCATTGGACTAGTGAAAAAACGAAAAAAAAAAAATTACAACTAACGTTCAACTAGTTTAGTGACGTCACATGTACGTCATTTATAACAAAATATAAATATAAACAAGTAAATGCATAGGAGCACACAAAGCACATAGCACAGAGGCATAATATCTAAATACAAAATCATAAAGAAAGCAAGTAAAGCACATAAATACATAAACACATAGCACACAAATGCATAACTATTAAATTGGACACCTAACTATAATCCACAAGGGGGGAATTAAAAATAATTTGTGCATTACATTTGCCTATTTAATTATAAATTTTGATCAATAACAAAAACATAAGTAAAATATAATTGAATAAATGAATAAAACCAAAGAAACATAGACAAAAACACATAAGTTCTTTTCTTTTTATAATTTTTTAGACTATGAGAATATGCGAGTTTTTTCAACGGATGAATACTAAAATTTATGATAGGAGAACAACTTTTTAGGGTTTCGTGGGCATATTTGTCCCTCTATAATTAAGTTGGAACTGAACATGTCTTTTCACATGGTTTACGAAACACCGTTAGTTTTACCATTAGTTTAGGGAGTTAAGTAACTAAAACTTGACTTTAGAGACTAAACTGATAGTTAAGTATAGTTTGACGGGGTAAAGTGATAAAATCCAATTCTTTTAATGAATAGTTGCAAAAAGTTGAAGAGTTACATTTGAAATCCTTATAATTAAATTTCTTATCATTATTAATCGTGGTAGTAAGACAGATTTCAGAAAATAGGAGAGTTTAGAGCAATGTCAGCTTAAATCATTCAATTTGTAGGCTTGACTTGCAGACTCCGAATCTTTAATTGATTTATGATTAAAACCGTTAGCATTCGGCAATGTTGCTGATGATATCTAGCGTCTTATGCTGGTAATATAACGGGTGTACTAATCTTACTGTGATAAAAATAAAAAATAATTGTTTATTACGTTGCTATAAAACAAGGAATGATTTGATTTGGACTAAGAAGAGATTAATGTCAAAAGAAAACAAATCAAGTGATGGACTAAGAATAGTTTCTTTACATTGTCGTCATGGCATATGAAAACCGAGCCTGCTAAATTTTCTATTTTTTGTTTCTTGTGCATGTTATCCTTAGATGCTGTTTTATGTCAAGAGAAAAGTTAATTTTTTGCAATAAGATATTATATGAATTACAAAACAGAAATTCGAGAGAGATAGTGGGTGAAACTATCAATAAGCATTCGTGAAATAATTTTTCAGATGTAGAATCTTACTTGTTTAATGGACTTTTGACTCTTTCTTTTCAATTAATTAAAAAAAATTGATGTTCTCAAGTGAAAATGAACAATTACTAGGGATGTCAATCGAGCCTTATGAACCGGATTTTAATAAGCTCAGGCTCAGCTCATATATTTAATCGGGTTATGAGCTTCGAACTTACAAATGTGAAACTCATACTCGACTCACAAAATATTCGGGCTGTGAACTTAGGCTCATAAGCCTATGAGCTTAAACCTATTGAAATATTCTTAAAATTCAATAATCTCACAAAAATGATAAATGGAGACAAACTAATTAGCAAATTAATATGACTGTATATGAGTACAATCCTCTAGTTTAAAATTATTTTTGAAAAGTAAAGAAAATTTTTTTAAAGTGATTAAGTAAAAAAGGGCTGTCTCAAAATGTGTACCAATAGGTATTCAAGTAAAAATTTCACAAAATATATGTGCAATATACTATTACTAAGCATAAATACTTCATTTACATATTGATGTATGTATTTAACTAAAAGCAAACGAAAATTTTATGGCACAAAAAAGTATTATCTTCTAAATTATTCCATCAAAAAGGTTAAGTGCATTATATCCGTGACACAAAAGCTTCACTCACACTAATTCATTAAGTTTATAAACACCAAAAGAATACTATGATATATATATATATATATATACATATATATAGTGTGCGTGTGTGCATATATATGTGTGTGTGTATATATGTACACACACATACTATATATATACACACACACACACACACACACACACACACACATAAATATATATGTATATATATATACTTATATATATATGTATATATATATATATTATGCTTAAGCCTTGTGAAGTTCAAACTTAACTCAAAAATATTTCGGACCTAATTTTTCGGCCCAATTTCAACTTGGCTCAATATAAATTTGAGTTCATGAGCTTTTTCAGGCTGAACGAGCCGAGCTAAAATTGGCACGGCCCTATTGACCGTCCTAACAATTACATGTCGATTTTGTAATTCTAGATGTGCGTAATTATACATGCGCGCGTGCACACATACAATGTGTGTGTCTATATATATATATATATATATATATATATATATATGTATATGTATATGTATGCATAAGAATTTATCCACCAAATCTTTTATCTAAATGCGGAAATCATAAAAAAGTAAATATCTAGATGTTTGGACAAATCATCCTCGATGCACTCAGACATATCTTCCATCGCCAACTCATAACATTTGTAGTAAATGCATTATTGTCATTGCATTGTTAGAAAACTATGTCTTTTGAGTAAAATTGGACCAAATTTACCAGATATATTTTATTAGTTAGAAAACTATCGATTAGATACCAGTTTGTGGTAGCACGATTATCTTTTGGGTTAAAGTTGCAGTTTAACCCAAATTGTCAAAATCTGGGTTCTGAAGATGCTGATTTCTTGATATTACTTTTCATTTAGTTGGTTTTATGGATCAAAATCTTCATCATTTGTCTTCTGAATGCTAGTATATGGAGTCCCAAATAGTCCTACATGAATGGAAACTAATGAGAATATATGGGAAATTCTTAGCTAGACACTCCAAAATGCACAGGTTTTTTCATTTAAATATCGATACTTATAAACATATTTAAAAAATATAGTATATCAATTCTCGTTCCATAAATGTCAAAATTGATTAATGAAAAATTAACTTCGAAATCGATCTTCCTAACCTTGATTTCTTTTGTACTATTTTGTACAAAAACCGTAAAACTAATTGGATGTTTTGTCAGTTCTCTCAACTACCACAGAAATATTGCAGCAAAGAAGTGAATTTTAGAGAGTCAATTTTTTAATCTAGTTTTCAGAAAAATCCAATTTTACAAGCGTCTTCCTTATCTTTAGTAATAACTGCAAGGTTATACATATGCCGTGCCACCAATACTCCTAAGACGCATCTCCATATTCAAGAACAAGTCCAATAGTGTCCAAAGTTTTGGATCAACTTGTTTTTTTCAATTTTGGATATAACTGAAGTTGAGTTTGGGAAGTGTTCGCATCATCTGTAATTTTCAATTATGCTCGTTGATATTAGAATTCAAAGTTTTGCGATTAATATTAGAACTCCTAAATTTGGAGTTTAGTATTTAAAAATTTGTTGATTAATTAGTTTGATTTATATTAGGCCATTTTATGGTGGTGTCCATAAACAAAATTAGTTAACTGTGTCCAGGAGTATAACAAATATAGCTTAGATTTTCACTGAAACATTGTACTCTGCCCCAAATTGTAGGCTTTATCTTATAAGTGACCACTCTCAGTTTTACAAAACATGTTTCACAGAACTTACCTAGAAAACCAAGTACAACAACATATTATACTATGAAAAGCCAATGTACAACAAAGTGACTGGAAAAGATTGCAGAAGTAGGAATCATTCACGAGCAACTACAACTAGCTGTTTCCCAATGTTGCGACCGTGAAACAGATTTATAAGGGCTGCAGGGCCATTTTCAAGGCCTTCAACAATGTCTTCTACATAGATTATTTTTTTCGCTCGAATGTCAGGCAGTACGGTGTCCAGAAATTTTGAGTAGAGATGTAAGTGTTCAAAAACTGTAAATCCTTCCATATGAACACGCTTGAAAAGAAGCCAAATCAGATTGTGTAATCCTTCATGTTTTTCAAGATTGTATTGTGAGATCATTCCACACAAAGCAATTCGACCGTGCAGTCTCATGTTGAGACACACAGCATCGAGCATTCTTCCTCCAACATTATCAAAGTAAATGTCAATTCCATCAGGGAAGCACCTGATCAGAAAGGTTTTGATTATTAAACCATATTAATAGATCTAAGGCCTAGAAACCCCAAAAAGAAACCAGAGATGAGTGCGCACACCTTTTCAGAGCCGCATCCAAGTCATGCTCTTCCTTATAATTGAAAGCATCATCAAAACCGAACTTCTCCTTCAAAAGATCAACCTTGCCAAGCAAATACCCAAAATTAAACTCAGAATGCATCCACAAGAAGAAGAAATAGTTATAGAAGCCAAGCTAACAAGTCTAGTAGAGATGCTGCGACCTAAGAATGAAACAATTTTAGAATTTAGCGACGTTGATATCTGCTAAATCTGGAAGAGTAAAGCTGAGGTAGTCATCTCGACATGCCCCCAAAGTACTCAGAAGATATAGGCAAATCTTACAAGAAAAAGAGAATGCATTGGATACAAAATACGACAAAAAGATAACCAAGTAATCTAGATTGCTTCCGAAACAGTTCCAAGCACGAAATCAAAGGGAGATATTAGCAAAATTGGATTAAGATTCTAAGAATATCCTGTAGCCAGTATTCAAAAAGCAGGGGACGCAAATACTACAAAGAATCAAGTTATACAAGCTAATAACAGTCATAAATTTTTCTATGAATCAGAGAATACATTTCATATGTCAGATCAATTTGTGAGTACTAGTAATTGTCGCAAGATTTTTGCAGAGCCCAGACGTTCAAGTTCATATAACTTCCAAAATTATCAAAGAAAACTTTTGAGGTACAACTTTAAGTAGAACAGAATATAATTCCTTTAACCTTTTCTCTACTACCAGCGCTTCCAACAACATAGCAACCAAGTGCTCTGGCAAATTGCCCAACCAGCTGACCAACTGCACCAGATGCCGCAGATACAAATACTGTTTCTCCTTTCTTGGGTTTAGAAAATTCATAGAATCCAACATAGGCACTAAGACCAGGCATCCCTGAGCAACAGAAAAGGCAATTATGATATCGGAAGGCAATTGTTATGAGAAATGGATGCAGCCATGTAGCCTTAATTGTTCATTAAGTTTCCTTGATATTGTGGATGCATGATAGCCTTCTAGAAAAATTGAAGCCGGCAAAATATCAAATTTAATCAAGTAGCTGTGTCCTTGACTACATCAACCGCTCCAATACCCTTTTTTGCACCCAAAAAAATGTTGTGCTTCCGCTTTAGGAGCCATTAGTTAGTAATAAAATGTCTTCAATGCTTAGCACATTAGTAATAAAATGTCTTCAATGCTTAGCACATTTAAAATCAGAAAACTTTTTTAACTCAACTTCTGTTAGTTGAATTCTGTTCTAATATTGGACAAGCAGATAATTATCGAAGCTCAAAGGACAAATGAACCTGAATTGATTGGTTACCGGCAAATAATCAACTGTTTGAATAAGCAAAATCCAATGACGCTAAAACCCTTCAAAGGAAGAAAAATTGATTATGATCTAAATTACACAATAGAGAATTGCAAACCCGTGCTAATATCACTGAGTCAGTTCAGGCAATAAATGCAGGTTTTTTGTTAATTGACTGTTTGCACCTAAGATATTAGGGATCAATAATGTAGTGCCCAATCAAATTGTAGCTTGGATATAACTTAATGGCTTCATGAAACAAAGTACTGCAGCCAATAGGCTTCAGAATGTTTCCTAGTTGGTATCATCTTAGAGCAATGTCCAATGCTGGTCACACTGAATAAGATGTATAAAGATAAAGCTAACAAAACCTAATGAATGGCAAGCTTCTGTTAGGTACAGAAGCGCTAGTTTCAAGTGTAGCATCACAGAGTTCTAGGATAGAAAATGCATGAAAAATCTAAAGGATGTATGCTTAAAAGAACATATAAATTTTCAGTGGCCAAAATGTTTTCCGGACAAGCTTGAAACTCACCCAGTAGTCCAGTGTAGTAGGTAAGAGGTACATCAGCATGTTCAATCTTGAAAAGAATGTCAGGTTCTGCTATGAGACTGTATTCCTCCCATCCAGTTATCCCCCATACCAAATCGCCCTTCTGGAAGTTCGGATGCCCTGAATCCACTACTTTAGATACCCCAAAGCCATTGATTGGCTGCACGTTATCAGAATTTTAATTAAAACTACGAATAATCATACAAATACAGATTCATATTCATTCAATTTAAGAACAAATATATTTGGCAGAAGCCTGCTTTGCTGATAGGTATTCAATTGCAAACAGCACCAACTAAACAGGTCACTTTCCATTTCCTTTTTTTATACAATATCAAACAGCACCAACTAAACAGATCACTTTCCATTTCCTTTTTCTATACAACTAGGTATTTTCAAGACACCTGATCCAAATAATTCCCTTTTCCCTTTAAATTCTAAAGTTTCAGAATAATCACCATTCTGCTAGAATAGGTTAAGTAAATTCCAGGTGTTTCGTCAGCTCAACCACATTAGAAATTAGGCCTTTAAAAGAACTTTTCTTAAAAGGCCTCATAGTAATTAAAAAAAAAAAGTAACCAAGATACTATCATCTGAATTGTTTCCCAGTGTACATTAAATTTCACCAGCTTATACACCAATTCATGAAAACAAAAGTGACATTTGCAGGGTCCCTTCTTCCCCTGCATTAGTATTAATACAAATTCCTTCTTGTTTTTCCACACAAGCCCTTTAAAATTTCATTCTTTCTCCTGAATAAAATCTAAGATGTTGGCATAACAGCCTCAAACACATCCACTGCTTCCAATATCAAGTCATTCCTACCACATATTAAGAAATCAAGAATTCTGAACAGTCAAAATATCTATAACACTTACGGAGCCAGGCCGGTAAGGAGGAATGGAAGTTATCCTGGACGGCTCAGGTTTTCGCATTGCAAATTGCAAGGTAGGGTCACAAGACAAGTAGAGATTCTTAAGCAGCACCCCTTTAGAGTTTTCTGGAATTTTGAAGCTTATGGTGCTGTCTGTGCTGATGATCATGTCTGATTCTTTAGGGAACCCTGTTACGTAGTCTTTGAACAGCACCTGCTTGTTCTTCACCACTTCTGCTCCTTCTGCCATTGCAGAAATCCCCTGGTGCTCGATGGTTCTTCAGTGTATGGGTTTTGGGGGGGGGGGGGGGGGGTGTGTGTTTTTTTTTTTTTTTTTTTTTTCACCGTGTCGCTGGAGAGCAGCAACTGTTGACACTGCAATTATGGGGGACCGGAAAATCTGGAATCTTTATATGAAAGGAGCCTTCGACATTTATAAGATACAAAAATTAATGAATTTGACTATTCAAAATGGATGTATATACTTAGGGTGAGTATTGCGTGCACCACGCGCGCCACGTGACGTGCCACGTGGTGCACTAGAACTAATTACATATCGCCAAATAACACAAGGTATGACCCACCGTTATCACATGACGATAAATTATTAGTTTTAGAATACCACGTGGCAATGCACGTGGTATATTGTATACTTTTCCATATACTTATGTTGTTAAAAAGAAAAAAATGTACTAAAATTTAAAGAAATAAAAAAGGGGAACGTTGTCCCTGGTTATATATTTACTAGTACTCAAATTTGTTCTTTCCATTTTATTTATAATTATCCAATATACGCTTTAGTTATATATAAACAAATTTAAAATCTAACCTTTTTTTTTTTTTTCAAGTAAACTCATTTTTCTTCCTATCATTATCAATGTAGAAAGAAACACTTACAATCAAAATCAATTTTCTTTTATTCAGCTCATTGCCCATCCTAGTGGATCAAAGTGAGCAATATTTGGTTTTAAACCAAAAACTAACTAAATGAAATTTAATTTGAAATTATGAAATTATTCGGTTTCTAGTTTGATTTTTCTGGTAAAATAAAGTTTAGTATTCGGCAATAAATTTGGGAAAAACAAAGTTTAGTATTCCGCAATGCAACTGGGAGACGTAGTTCATATATTTTTGGTTTTTTTTTTTTTCATACACACGCACAAACACGCATATAAATTGCCTATTTATTTGTATTTGTATCTCTTGTATATTTTTATGCATACTAATAATGTAAATGCATAAAATTTAAGAGACAAGGAAGGTTCTTTTTGTGTTATACGAGTGCAGGTTCTTTTTGTGTTATATCTCACAAGCTCGAGTTAGCCGATTTCCATGGCTAGAGAAAATTACAAATTATAGTGCCATATCTTTTGAGAAAAAACTCGCCAAAAGGAAAGGAAAGAAAATACATGAAATGATGCAAAAAATTTTCATTTTTTCTTATCAAAACTTGATCACGTCCAAAAGTTTTAATGAAATTATTATTTTGGTACTCAAACAATTCCAAAAAATACATTTGATAGCCAAAGTCATCTTACTGTTGTTACATATGGGTACTTTTGCCTGTATGAGGATAAAGTAGCTTTCATTTGGTTTCTGAACTTTAAAACTACCCACGGAGTTTGTGCGAAAGGGAGGAAATTGCCTATTCTTTGTTTGCTGGAGGGGGCAAAATGGAACTTGAGATCTGAATTAACCTACTTTTGGAACTGAATTGAGGTGTGGATAAATCCACATTTGTCATTTGCTCATATTCAACAATTGATTTAGCAGCCATTTCCGAACATCCTTGAAAGAAATGAATGATTATGGCAAAAGTAGATGGTTTTTGATTATTCAAAATCTAGTATTAGTATTTTTATAATTTAGTAACCAAAACCAAAAAAAATTCGTATTTTTTTTAAAAAATAAAAGAATAAACTGAGTTCCCTTTCATATTGATTAGCTCAACTCAATAGATAATGGAATTTTTGAATTTTTTATCTTTTTATTATTAAAAATCTGATAAAAGCATAGCAATTTTTTCTGGAGGGGAAAAATCAATCAGCATCAGCAGTAATTATTTTTACTTGATTGAATAATGGATGGATACTCAACACCTAGAGTGGAAATTTAGAATTCGGAAATGAAAAGCCAAAAGGAAGATATAACAAGCGTCATTCGTAGTCGTAGACGAACACTTCTGTTTGGCAATTTTGGGTTGAATTTATTGGCTATTTGATTAGATAGGCAGTGACGCCTGTGCATTTTGGATGGGAACAAACAACAGTTTCTTGGGCACCGTGTCGCGTAATCTGAGATGTCTTTTTCTTGACTGAAATTTTGGATTGATCTCGAAACCGTTTATTCACACATGAACTTGGGCCACGTACAAGAGGAAAAAGAAAATGAATGTAAATTTGTGGAATCCCTTTTGGACAAAACTGCCTGCCTCATATTATATTAGTCCATCAATTGGCGGCCTCTGTGGCTTTTCTATCTGCAGCCACAAAAGGTCCACCATTTTGACTAGCTTAGGCAGAACCTAATTGGTCAATTAGCCTAATGTATTGTAATCCATGACGTTGATCAGGATTGTATCACGTTGATATTAATCCTGCCATCAGAAGATGCTTGAAAAATTTCATCAGAAGATGCTGAAAAGGAACAGAGACCAAATTATGCAACCTATCAAGTTGATCAGGATTGTAATTGTCGGATTTCAAAAAAAAAAAGGGATTGTCATTGTCGGATCCTTCTGGAGATGAGTGCCAAAAATGGTCTGATTCTATGACTTGCTCTTGGCAAAAAAGATTAGAAAGCAAGGACAACTTCAAAACCTATGGGGTTCTGGTTGGCAAGGAATCTTGTTTGAAAAAATAATTCTTTTCAAAATTTAAAATCTACTGTTTGTTCCATGTTTAACTTACTCGGAGAGTAAGAACATTCCTCAAAACTTAGAAAGTGTTTACAATATTATGACTCTATTTAGAGATATATAAGTCGAAAATTGGACTTCAAGATTCACAAAAGAAATTACAACAATTGGACCCTAAGGCATTTTTTTTTTTACAAAATAAATTTATGTACTATCCTATATACATCTTTCTCAAAGAAATTGGGACAAAAAATTTATACGTGTACAAATGGGGACGGCTTCTTATGAAAACACCACACAGGCCCTTTATTCTAAGGTTTGCGAATGCAAACAAAGAAAAAAAATAGGATTACTTCATTTAATATACAATGCGTGACACATTTGAGCAACAAGTAGTACATAAATATGATAAAAAAAAGGAATAAACTCCCTTCTCTCATGCTTAGTGTTCCGAACTAAGTAAAGGAGACTTTATCTTATGATATTATCTATGGATGCATAATGTTAAAGTTCATCAATGCATCTAGACTCAAGAAGGTCTTAGGTTCCCAAGCATTTAATCCAAGGGCAAACAGTCATCAATTCCAAGACCCTAAATTGATGGCTTGAGCAATCCCCCAGATACTGCTACATGCACATCGTGCCACATGTTCAAGTAGATCAATCCTAGTCTTGATAGGGAAGAATAGTATGACAACCACTAAAAAAATGAATAAAGAGTTCAAAATAACGTATGCACATACAGAGTGTTCCTTTGAGAGGACGGATTAATACAATTAAGCACACAAAAAAACTCTAGGGTAATTACTTTCTCTTTCCTCAAATGCAAAGCACAATACAAATACATAGCACAACAAAGAAACCATTTATCACGTACATGAAAAAAGAGGGACAAAAGCGTGTGTAAAATGAAAAAGGTCCCAAAAGAAAAAAATATAACCTGAACATCCAATCGAAAAGTTTAAAAGAGGAAAAAGTGACTAAACATAGTTTGTGGATGTAAAAGTGATCCTTAGCGAAATTGCCATATTGTAGCGGCCATTTTTTGAGAAAAATGAAAAGAAAGTGAAAAGAGTTGGTTTTTTCAAATATGGATCGTTATTATTTATTTTTCTTGAAAACAAAGGAAAAAGGGCCTAAAATGGGGTTTCAAAAAAATGTGACGATTCCCAAACGATATGAGTTTTCCTTATTAAAAAGGGTGTCGTCACTTGGTATCAAATTTTGGTGTACCAAGTCACCATAAGATATTTTAATAAAAAGTAATAAAAGTAAGAAAACCCCTTTTACTTGACTCTAGGTCTTTGAAAATGAGAGAAGATGAGTTTGGGAGTAAGTTAAAGAAAGGGAAAGCAAAGGTTCAATTGAGTTGATCCTAAGACACCTTTCAAAGCTAGCCTAAGCTAATTGCAAGGTTTAGTCAAAAAATTTTCTAATTTAGCCCTAGAACTTATCGCATTTTGGGTGTCACTATACGAATGCAAAATCTAAACTCAAAGGGGTATCGGGCCTCTTCAAAGTTGAATTAGTCTTAACTTATTAATTGCAAAATCCAAAAGCATACCTCAAAAGGGTCACGAATTATGTAAAATGAGACTTGAAATGGAAAATAGAATTTATATATATTGACATAAGTGACCAAAGAGAGGGAATGCAATATAACGAGAGCCAAGGAGTAAGATCGTGACATTTTTTTCCTTCTTATAAAGGGGTGATAGCATGCTAAGGCTATGAGAGTCATACTTGTCCATTTTCCGTATTCCAAAGGTGACTACTTCTAATCTAAACAAGCAAAATGACCTATTTAGCTCTTAAAATTTTATATGAAATGCAATTCTAAATGTTATAATTTACACATACTTAGATAAGAGGTAATATAAGGGAAAATATTAGGCAAATGAGAACAAACAGCCTAAAATTCAAAAAATGCATGAAAATGGGATGAATTTCATGCAAAGGATGAAATTAACACATGATGAGACTAAGAGTCTAGCATTAGTCTACTCCATTTCTACAAGTCTTCACTAGTGTTGGATGCAAAGAAATAAAAGGAGAAATCACAACTAGCATTCGACTAATGTGGTGATGTCACATTATATTATTTATAACAAAGCAAACAAAATATAAATAAAAGTAAATAAATACATAGGAGCGTATAAAAGCACATAGAGCACAAAGCACATAAACATGATACCTAGATGTAAAAACCTAAAGAAAGTAAGTAAAGCACATAAGCATATAAGCACATAAATGCATTGCACACGAAGGCCTAACTATTACGTGGAAACCTAACAACAATCTAATATGGGGGAAATGGAAAAAAAATAGCCTATCTATTACACCTGCCTATCTAATTACAAATTTTGCCCAATAACAAAAATATAAGGAGAATATATACCTACCTATTACATTATTTCGAACAATTGTGAAAAGACCAAAGAAACCTTATATGGATACTTATTAAACAAAGAAACTTACTTTGGCCAATATTTAAACATTTAAAAGCTTAAATGCATAACTGAAAATTTTAGGGACTTAATTGAAAAAGAGAAAATTTTTGGGTAAAAATGAAAAATTTTCAAAGTTTTGGGTCCAAACGTACATATTAGAAATTTGAGGGACCAAAATATAATTAAATATAAGTTTGGGGATCAAAATGTAAATTTGAGAACTTTAGAGGCCGAAATGTAATTAAGGCAAAGTTTAGGAGTTGAAATGTAAATATTGTAAACTTTAGGGGCCAAAATGTAATTAAAAAGTTTAGGGTCCGAAATGAAATTGTTTAAAATTAAGGACCAAAATGCAATTAATTGAGGACCTTATTGAAAAGAAAATTAAGTTCTAGAGGTCAATTTATAAAAATTTGAAACTTAAAAGCAAAAATCCTAAATATTTAGGGTTTCAATAATACTAAAAAATTATAGGAACTAGAAAATAAATATTTTATTTCTGATTAAATTTAATTAGAACAATGAAAACTTCAAAATTATATAGTTTAAAGTGTGACATAGTGTCATTAAATGTCCCTTTTTTCCTTTAGGTTGTTTTCAACTTTAGAAAGGTTGGTGGCTGATGACACATCGATAAGGTCCAATCGAACTCAGATTTGTACCAGCTCAAATCTATTTTCATCTAAATTATATTTCCAACCTTATTTTTGCTGAAAAATGGCCGAAAAGTGCCAAAAATGGCCCAAATAGTCGAGTTTCTCTCTCTACAACCTACCTCCAAAATTTCAACAAAAAACTCAAATTATTATATGGGAAGAATCCTAATAACCAGTAAAGCATGAATACATCAAAGAAACAACGCTAAAGCATAAAAATCATGACTTATTTAAAGACCCATTGCATTATTCTTAATGGTATTTTATGAAGCATAATATGAACAGGAAGAAACAACACCTGTAGATACCAAATCTTGACACACCATTCATTTTTTCAACATTGCAGGCCTTTCTTTTCTAGTTTCATAGTCAAATCTGATTTTTTAGCAAAAAAGGGCAAAATCAACAATCTCAGGGGCAAAATAGTAATTTTTAGCTGTAACTATTTTTTCATTAGTTTTGAATTTTTAAATTCATATTTTTGTACTTTTATTTGTATCTTTAAATTTCTGTGATTTTTTAGAGTTTAACTAGCATTTTCCTGTATTTCACCAATACAGGGGCAAAATGGTCATTTCAACCCGCGAACGATATTTTTGTTCATTTCAAGTCCAAAATTTATTTTTCAACCTTTAAGCATGTTTCTAGATTTTCTTTATTTTTCGGGAACAATTGCTATTTTTTCTAAAAATACTGCGTTCAGAGACAAAATAGTCATTTCACATTTCAAACACATTTTTCACCAATTTTGAGTCCTAAATTCATTTTCTAGGGTTTTAAGCTTATTTTTAATTTATAGTAATTTTTCAATGCCAATAGCTATTTTTTCTGTGCATTTTGTTAGTATAGGGGCAAAATAATCATTTCACACCCCGAATGCATTTTTTGTTAGTTTTAAACTCTAATCTTTATTTTTTGAATTTTAAAATCTATTTTTAATTTTTTGGCAAATTTTGGAGTTCATTGTCATTTTTGTATTAATTTTAATATTAATTTTTTTAGAATAAAATTAAGATTTTTATTACTAGTAGCATTTTAGTTCCTTTGAGATATTCTTGGAGGCCAAAACAATTAGGCTCTATAAATATCCCCATTAAAATAAAAAAAGAGAGAAATAATAAAAAAATTCCTAAAACACATGCCTTTTTATCCATTTGGAGATTAAACATACACTTATACACCCAAATACACACACATAAGCCGCCGTTCTCAATTTGTTTTCACTATTCATCGTCAGTTCAACTAAGACTACTATTCATCATCCAAAAGTAGAGGTAATTCTACTTCTTCAATCTTTTATTTGATTATGTCTTAATATAAAACAAATTTGTTCTCAAATTTTTGTTTATGTTTTCTTTTTTGAAAATTTTATGGTTTTCTTTTTCTGAGTTCTTGTTTTCTATAGTCACTCTCTCCTCCACTGTCTGCTTTCTCCCTCCTCACCGTTCAATCTCAGCCTCTCCAACCCCCCGAAACCACCTTCCCTCATTCTCCAGCAATCACTAACATCACAAAAACCTGCAATTACAAAACAAACATCAAAGAAAAAACGACTCCTCAAAACTACCCAAAACATTACACTTCAAACCCCTCCACCACTAGAAACATCAATCACAGCCAAAGTCCCAAGTTAATACCACCATTCACTACCCAATTTCCACACCAAGCAGCTCCTCCATAACCTCTGCCATCCTCCCCCCTCCACCCAAACGACTTCATAGTTACAAACAACCCAACTCCCATCGGAACCATCACTGAAGCAATTAATCTCCCCTGCCTCCTTTCCACCACCAACGCCACCTATTCCCAACTCAAGACCACCAAAAACCAGAATTAAATTCCCAAATCACAAAAAGCTCCTTCACCCACTTGTAAAACACAATCAATAGCTACAATCAAACCTCCAACCGTAGCCACCTCGCCATAAGTACAACCACCCAATTACAATAAAAAACAAGTCCACAACCACCACTGCAATCAAGTTCCTTCCACCGTAGGCCACTCAAATCCACCATCAGTGCTACAATCACCCAAAACACCAGCATTAAATTCAACCCGGCCAACAAAGAATAACCACAAAACTACCCAATCAGCTACAATACACCAACAATCCTCCGCGCAAACATAACCACCAAGACCAGCATTCCTTCTAGCCTTAATTTATGACTCAAAACCAACCATCGTCGCTTTTAATCATTCCATAGCAACCTAGAAACCTGCAAAAGCACAACAAATCACAAAAATACAATAACTACCATGCCATCTACTAAGGCCACTCCTGCCAAACTAGTTCCACGAAATTCCAACCCCACAATCCTCTGAATCACCAAGTATCAGTATCACCATAACCTCCATAGCTACATCAAACTCCACAACAGCTATCTAATTCCTAATATCCAATCTACTGCCACCGCTGGCCCAATCAACTAAAACCTGGCCAGCCTACCATTTGACTGCCAAATCACCATCGCAACACATACAGCCAAATCTCCGCAAGCCACACAGTAGCGTCCTCAACCTAGTTGACATCCAAAGCTGCCTCCCCTATTTCAAAGGGAAATCAACAAAAAGAAATTGGTCTTGTTAGTCTTAGAAGAAAGAAGAGAGAAGAGAAATTAAAGAAAGGAGAGTAGATGATAGGATGACAGGATTAGACCAGAAGAGAAGAGAGAGAGTGAGAGAGGACAAAGAAAGAACAGTTATCAGAAGGAAAAAGAAGAACGATTTGTGGAGAGAAAACAGGAAGAGAAAGAGACTAGAGAGTGAACTGAGATGAAGAGGGAAAATAGAAAAAGAGAGACTAGAGAGAGACGAGAGAGATTGAGAGAGAGCTGGAAGAATTGAGAAGAGAGAGAACAGAAGAAGGAGATCGAGAAAGAGAAGGAAGGAAGTAGAAAAGAGGGAGAAGGAGAGTGAGAAAGAAGTTCTATTTTTGTGAAGAAGATGACAGATTTGGGGGGTGAGGAAGGGTGAGGGAGGTTTAGTTTTGTTTGTTTAATTTGTTTGTTTGGTTTGTTGGTTGTGTAGTGTTTTGTTTTAATTAACTTAATATTAATCAAAAGAGAGAATAAAATAATTTGAAGGAACCGATTGGGAGTGATAATTGGGTTTTTACAGTTTATTTTTAATCTTTTTTTGACTCTTTTACTTTGCATCTTTTGTTTATAATTTATCTTTTTGATGTGTTTGATTTAGTGATAAATTATTAATTAGTTAGTTAATCAAGTTAATGTAGTCAATTGACTGAGTCTTTTGCTTTAATTTGCCAATTTTTTATTTTTTTATACATAGATTACGTATTTGCATTTTAGCCATTTCTTTTTTTAAGTATTATCAGCATGCCCTAAAAAGATTTAATTTTTATGCAATTTAGCCCCTACTATTTATATATTATCCCCACTCAATTTTAATCCTTGCAATTAAGTCTTTGATAATAGCATATTGACCCCCCTAGATTTTACACTCTTCCAATTAGGTCCCATACTTAGCTTTAATTTATAATTGTGTCCCTGTGACTATTTGAATTTATGATTCGACCCCTAGGTCTATTTAAATGTCTATTAGTTCCTCTAGTTTGCTAGGACACACAATTTTATCCCCAATTAATTGGTATTTTTATTTTTCTATACTTTATTCATTGGTATTGTGGCACCTTGACGTGCTTATTCATCTTGTTAGCATTTAGTACCAGGTCTTCCAAAAAGTACTCATATTTCTCGTTATTTCCTCTTTATATGCTCTAATGTGCTCCTATGTAATTTTTTTTGTGTACTTTATTCACACGTTTCTTATTTCACTTTTTTTTTTTTTTGCGTATTTATTTACTTCATGCTATTTGGTTTTGAATTTTTATTATTTGGCAAAAAAATATAATAGTTAGATCACAATTTACTTTATTTTGGCAAAATTTTGTATTTAGCTAGTCAATGTAATAGTTAGATTATTTTTCTCATATTTTAGCAAAATTTTGTATTTTAGACAGCAAGTGTAATAGATAGGTTATTTTAATTTTTTTCTAGAATTGTAGTTAAATCCCCCAGTGTAATAGTTAGGGTTTATGTGCTTTTGTGCGCTATTTGTTTTACCGCATTTTCTTAGAATTTGCATCTAGATATTATACTTACGTGTTATATGCTCTTAAGTGCTTTGACATGCCTTTATATGTATTTGCTTTTGATTTATGCTTTGCTATTTTAATTCATATTTTATCAGTTTTGTTATTCTGTCACCATACTAGTCCAATGCTAGTTGTGGTCTTCTTGTTTCCCCACTAGTCCAACACTAGTGATGGATTTTTAGGAAGGACTAGTCCAACGCTAGACCCTTAAGTCATTTTAGTAATATTTTCACTCGTATGCATCTCCTTTCATTTCACACGCACTTTTTCTTAGAATTTTTCATATTTACATGACTTTTTGATATATGTTTTATTATTATTACTATCTATTTTAGCATTTAAAAGTGCATGACATCTAGGTTGTATTTCACTTAGAAGTTAGGTCATTTTGTGTGATCTAACTAGAAATAGTCGCCTACTTACGTGAGAAGTGGTGGCATAAATGTCGTTTCTCCCTCCGTGAGTGAGAACATTCAGTCATGAATTATTAATCCTTCGTACCCATTATGTTGCATTCCCCACTTTTTGACACTTACCATATATAGTATTTTCCTTTTTCTTTTGGTATTTCATTTTGCATATACACTTGTGACTCTCTCGAGATCTCGACTCAGGTTTCGCAATTAATACGATAATCCCTACCCAGCCTCGACGGAACATTTTAACCCTTTTGATACCCCATTTAGATTTAGAATTTGTATTCATTTAGATATATCCAAACGCGATAGAATCTAGGGTAAATTTAGAAAATTTTGATTAAATTTCGCAACTAGCCTCGACTAGGTGGAAAAGGTGCCTTAGGCGCAAGCTTTTGACTTCCCTTTGTTCAAATGTGATTCCCGTACCTTTTTCTCTTGTTTTCGTAGATCGGAGTCAGAAAAGGGTTTTTCAAATATTTTTCTAAAATTTTTTATTTCTGTTTAGTTAAATAGTTTTTCAGGTGACTTGGGGCACTCTAACTCTATACCAAGTGGCAATTCCATTTATAAAATAAAATTCTTTTTCAAAATATTTGGCCAAAACTATTGCATATTTAAGTCCCGGTCTTGTTTTGTTTTTCAAAATAGTTTTTTTTAAAAAAAAACACTTTTTCACCAAAAATTAATTTTGTAACACACGCACGGTTTTCAAAATCCCAAAAAAACTTATTTTTCAAAAAGGATCACCGGACCAGAACGCCTTTTCGGGGCGCGACAGTCATGACCCCACCGTGCTATTGATTTTGGACACAACAACACCTATTTCAATCTAATCTATACATAAAGCGCAAAACAAAAATATAAGGAGAATATATACTTATCTATTACATTATTTCGAATAATTGTTAAAAAACCAAAGAAACCTAATGTGGATACTTATTAAACAAATAAACTTACTTTGGCCAACATTTAAACATTTAAAAACTTAAATGCATGACTGAAAATTTTAGGGACTTAATTGAAAAAGAGAAAATTTTTGGGTAAAAAAGAAAAATTTTCAAAGTTTTGGGGTCCAAATGTAAATATTAGAAATTTGAAGGGCAAAAATACAATTAAATATAAGTTTGGGGATCAAAATGTAAATTTGAGAACTTTAGAAGTCGAAATGCATTAAGGAAAAGTCTAGGAGTTGAAATGTAAATATTGTACACTTTAGGGGCCAAAATGTAATTAAAAAGTTTAGGGTCCGAAATGAAATTATTTAAAATTAGGGACCAAAATGCAATTAACTGAGGACCTAATTGAAAAGAAAATTAAGTTCTAGAGGTCAATTTATAAAAATTTGAAACTTAAAAGCAAAAATCCTAAATCTTTAAGGTCACAATAATACTAACAAACTATAGGAACTAGAAAATAAATATTTTATTTCTGATTAAATTTAATTAGAACAATGAAAACTTCAAAATTATGTAGTTTAAAGTGCAACATAGTGTCATTAAATGTCCTTTTCTTACCTTTGGGTTGTCTTCGACCTTCGAAAGGTTGGTGGCCGATAGCACGCCGATAAGATCCAATCGAACTAAGATTTGTACCCCCTCAACTCTATTTTTGCCTAAATTCCATTTCTGACCTTATGTTTGCTAAACAATGACCGAAAAGTGTCAAAAATGGCCCAAATAGCCGGGTTTCTCTCTCTACAACCTATCTCCAAAATTTCAACAAAACACCCAAATTATTATATGGGAAGAATCCTAATAACCTGTAAAGCATGAATACATCAAAGAAACAATACTAAAAAATAAAAATCATGACTTATTTAAAGACCCATTGCATTATTCTTAATGGCATTTTATGAAGCATAATATGAACAGGAACAAACAACACCTATTTCAATCTGATCTATACATAAACCCCAAAACAAAAATATGAGGAGAATATATACCTATCTATTACATTATTTCGAATAATTGTGAATAGACCAAAGAAACCTAATTTGGATACTTAATAAACAAAGAAACTTACTTTGGCCAATATTTAAACATTTAAAAACTTAAATGCATAACTGAAAA
The DNA here is from genome assembly GCA_024721245.1 of Mitragyna speciosa. Taxonomy (NCBI): domain Eukaryota; kingdom Viridiplantae; phylum Streptophyta; class Magnoliopsida; order Gentianales; family Rubiaceae; genus Mitragyna; species Mitragyna speciosa. Next base: position 21,519,586 of record CM045571.1, read on the forward strand.
TTTTAGGGACTTAATTGGAAAAGATAAAATTTTTGGTTGAAAATTTTTCAAAGTTTAGGGTCCAAATGTAAATATTAGAAATTTGAGGGGCCAAAATACAATTAAATATAAATTTGGTGATCAAAATGTAAATTTGAGAACTTTAGAAGCCGAAATGCAATTAAGGAAAAGTCTAGGAATTGAAATATAAATGTTGTAAACTTTATGGGCCAAAATGTAATTAAAAAGTTTAGGGTCCTAAATGAAATTATTTAAAATTAGGGACCAAAATGCAATTAATTGAGGACCTAATTGAAACGAAAATTAAGTTCTAGAGGTCAATTTATAAAAATTTGAAACTTAAAAGCAAAAATCTTAAATATTTAGGGTCACAATAATACTAACAAACTATAGGAACTAGAAAATAAATATTTTATTTTTGATTAAATTTAATTAGAACAATAAAAACTTCAAAATTATGTAGTTTAAAGTGTGACATAGTGTCATTAAATGTCCCTTTTTTCCTTTGGGTTGTCTTCGACCTTAGAAAGGTTGGTGGTCGATAACACGCCGATAAGGTCCAATCAAACTCAGATTTGCACCTCCTCAACTCTATTTTCGCCTAAATTCCATTTTCGACCTTATGTTTGCTGAAAAATGGCCGAAAAGTGCCAAAAATGGCCCAAATAGCCGGGTTTCTCTCTCTACAACCTACCTCCAAAATTTCAACAAAACCCCCAAATTATTATATGGGAAGAAACCTAATAACCAGTAAAGCATAAATACATCAAAGAAACAATGCTAAAACATAAAAATCATGACTTATTTAAAGACCCATTGTATTATTCTTAATGGTTTTTTATGTGGCATAATATGAACAGAACAAACAACGCCTATTTCTGTGAGAGGCTTGAAAATAATTTACACAATTTTAGTTATTTGTTCGCCTATTTAATAACTTACTCAATTGCTTAAGAGAAGTTAAAATGGAGTGAACTAGTAAAACAAGATTAACAAGTTGTTATTTGCCACTCTTGAAACACTAGATCAAGTGGTGACGTTACACCTTGAATTATTTGTGGACAACATATGCCATAACCTACATTATAATTGAGTCAACCTAACTAAGCATATCATAAGCTATTAACTAAACATGTTTGAGTTAATTAAAGAGGACAAAACAAAAAGAAAAAGAAAAAAAAAATGCGGTGCTGCTAGTTGGAGTAAAGGAAACAAAGTCAAGCATGAGGTGGCAAGAGATTGAGTTGGAAGGAAGCAATTTGGTATATCAACTTTTGAAATACGTTGTTATATATTAAATACAGTAAACAAAATAAAATGGAAGAGAAAAGAGAGGAGACAGCCAGGTCTTGAGCATGCAAAAGCAAGCAAGAGGTGGAAGCAAGTTGGAGATGGAAAGCAAGCATGAGGTGGAAAAAAATAATAAGATATCGTGGGGAATTTTCTCAACCTTCAGTCGGCACTCTTGGGTTGAATTTGTTCAGCTCAAACTGATGCAAATAGCACCCACGAAAATGACAAGTTGGTGAAGGCTAAGCAGAGGAATGAAGAGGAAAATTGAGAACTTGAACAAGAGCTGAAGATGTGGAGGAAAGCTTCAAGCTTGAGGAGGCAATTCTTGGACAGAATATGAGACACTTAGTGGCAAGCTAAACTAGAATTATTCTATCAACTACAAGCACAAGATTATCTGGTGTTAGTGATTGAAAACTAAAGAAGGAACAAGTGGGAGTAAGAAAAGATTGCAAAGGAGCTGAAGGTAATCTAGGATCGCTATCTTTTCTTAGTTTTGTTTACTGGTTAGTTGGATGCATTCTTAAGCTAATAAAAAAGAAAAATAACAATTAAAAGCCTTGTATTTACTGATATGAAAGGGGAAATTGAATAGAAATTAATACGTACATTGTCAAAGAACTTGAACACAAGTTAAACCCGTAAATACAGACAGCCCTAGTGCAATATTGCTAAATTGGTCATAACTTGGTGTAGAAAACATGGAATTGAGTGATTCTTGTTGCGTTGGAAACTAGACTCGAAGTTCTTTCCAACGGTATAAAATTCATACTCTGATCATCCGTAGATTAACACCAGAATGCTTAAGCACTTGACTGAAATTTTAAGACTGTGTGACCAGGCTGATAATTTGTAAACTTTCGAGTTGATTTTGAGCATGTTATGATGGAGACATGAAGTTGTGTTCTGCGTAGAAGTTGTAGTGCTTGAATGGAAGTTTCTAAAACTGTAAATATCATTCCCATGTGAGTCGCCTACTGAATGTTATGGCTAGTTGAAGAGAGGTACTTGAGTAGACTGGAAAACTCGTATAACACTTCTCTGTGAGCAGTTTTGGTAGATCAATCATAACTTTGTGTAGGAAGCTTGGATTTGAACGATTCTTGTTGTTTTAGAAACTAGATTCACAGGGATTTAAAAATGTATAAAGCATTCACCAAATTTCTTTGTATATTAATCGCATAAATTATGCAAAGTGGGCTGAAAATTTGATTATGCATGAACATGTTGGATGAAAGGCTAAATTTAGGCGAGCTTTTGAACTTGTTCTTGTTGGATTTTGGGTTCAGTATTCTTCACAAAATTTGTAGGTCATATAAGGGAGTTTTCAACCAAGTAAACTATACAATCTGGTTCTCTATGTATTAACTCCAGCAATGACACGAACTTTGGTTGAAAATCCAACCTGCATGAGCAGGATTGGTGCAACACCAATTTGTAGACTAATTTGGAACTTGTTCCTGTTAGAATTTGACCTGATGCTCTTCACAAAAGTTGTAGCCCTTAAAATGAAGTTTTTAACCATATAACCCTCATGTCCTACTTCTTGGTGGATTAATCCCAGAATTCGTAGAAACTAGACTGAATGCCCAACCTTGCACAGTCAAGGTTGATGATTTGTCAAATTGGGATGCAATTTTGAACCTGTTCTAGTTAAGATATGAAATTATGACCTTTATGAAAGTTTTAGTACATCAATTGTAGTTTCCAAATATGTAAATATTGTACCCATGTGAGTTAACTACTGAAAGTTATGCAATATTGAAAACTGACACTTGGTTAGACTAAAAGTGTGTTCTTGATAGTAATTGAACTGAGTTGTGACTTAAATTAAGTTGGGTTATGAGGAGAACTAGAACTTATTTTCTTCATGAAAAATGCTTTAAATTGAGTCTAGTTTACATGGGTATTGAGCTTGTGAAATTTGGTGAAGTGAAAATAGCATTAGACTTGTGTGTACAAGCTCCTCTTTCAAGATACCCTAATTTTTATTATTTCATTCATTCACCTTGATTTGATAGTTAATTAATTTATCTATAGTTAATAGGTGATTCGGGCAATTCAAGGAGCGAGCATTGAAAGAACCCCTAAACCTTAATCTATCAGGTGAGTGTCCTAAAATCATTTTTTTATCTATTAACATCGATTTTTACAAAAGTCATGTCACTTGTTGAAAAGCTTAACAGTGTGACTCGTTATTACTCGACTCGATATTATACTTGTTAATTGTACCTGAATTTTCTATGAACCAGTTGTTTACTTTATCACACTGGAAAGTACTTGTAATTGTTAAACGTACTTGTACTTGCTATGAACCCAGTTGTGTACTTAATCGCACTGGGAAGTACTTGTTCTTATGAAATGTACTTATACTTGTGCATGCGTGCTTGATTTGGGCCCATGCTTTGTGCATGTCCACTTTGGCTGAGTCGACAGCGGGCCTGGTCACCAACTGTTGGCTGCCTTGGCATCTCGGCACCCACCGGCCTACGAGGAGGTTTCGTAGGTTAAGGAGGTGTACGGGAAAGTACTTGGGTAACTCTCGAGATTATCAACCGGCGTGATGTGGCCGCGGAATAAATATTGACGTGCAAGACTTGAGAATTATTAGACTTTTTGCCATGGCACAGTACTTGACTAGTTCTCAAATGACGCTCAAAATACTCTGGAGCAGTGCTTGACTTGATTCATCAGTATCCTTCTTTGTTTATTTGTTGAATTTGTTATTACTAGATCTGGATGAGCCAGTTGTTACTCTTGTGTATTACCTTATTTTAAAATGAATATTTTGACAAGGTATTTGAAAGATTTTATAAATGGACCTCACTGGGCTTGTAGCTCACTCCTGCGATATTTGTTTTCCTTACAGACGGTTAAGCATGTGATAGAGTGGCGAGATTGGGTACTTGTAATACCATAGGCTCACTGTGGTGGTGTAAATTTGAGGTCTGGATGGCTCGCACTCTTGTAATTATTTGAGGTTTTGTAATCATATGTTAAATTTATCTATTTCGAAAGTGTGACTAGTGAGTCCTAGCGAGAGCTAGGCAGGCGCTCAATCAGAATATGGTAAGTGTCCTGGTTGGGTCACCACAATTTCAATCTAATCCATACATAAACCCCAAAACAAAAATATAAGGCGAATATATATCTATCTATTACATTATTTCGAATAACTGTGAAAAGACCAAAGAAACCTAATTTGGATACTTATTAAAAAAGAAACTTAATTTGACCAATATTTAAACATTTAAAAAACTTAAATGCATAACTAAAAATTTTAGGACTTAATTGAAAAAGAGAAAATTTTTGGGTAAAAATGAAAAATTCCCAAAGTTTTGGGGCCCAAATGTAAATATTAGAAATTTGAGGGGCCAAAATACAATTAAATATAAGTTTGGGGATGAAAATGTAAATTTGTGAACTTTCGAGGCCGAAATGTAATTAATGAAATGTTTAGGAATTGAAATGTAAATATTGTAAACTTTACGTGCCAAAATGTAATTAAAAAGTTTAGGGTTGAAAATGAAATTATTTAAAATTAGGGACCAAAATGCAATTAATTGAGGACCTAATTGAAAAGAAAAATAAGTTTTAGAGGTCAATTTATAAAAATTTGAAACTTAAAAAGCAAAAATCCTAAATATTTAGGGTCACAATAATACTAACAAACTATAAGAACTAGAAAATAAATATTTTATTCCTGATTAAATTTAATTAGAACAATAAAAACCTCAAAATTATGTAGTTTAAAGTGCGACATAGTGTCATTAAATGTCCCTTTTTTCTGTTGGGTTGTCTTCAACCTTAGAAAGATTGGTGGCCGATAACACACCGATAAGGTCCAATCCAACTCAGATTTGCAACCCCTCAACTCTATTTAGCCTAAATTCCATTTCCGACCTTATTTTTACTTAAAAATGGTCGAAAAGTGCCAAAAATGGCCCAAATAGCCGGGTTTCTCTGTCTACAACCTACCTCCAAAATTTCAACAAAACACCCAAATTATTATATGGGAAGAATCCTAATAACCAGTAAAGCATGAATACATCAAAGAAACAACACTAAAACATAAAAATCATGACTTATTTAAAGAACCATTGCATTATTCTTAGTGGCATTTTATGAAGCATAATATGAACGGTAACAAACAACACCTATTTCAATCTCTATACATAAACCCCAAACCCTTTGCCAAAGACACAATTTATCAACCAGCCTAGAATCACTAAGAAAACATAAAGGAGATGATGTAAACAAGGGAACGTGCACCTCTGTTGATGAAGGGGGGAGGTTGGACGCTTTCGGCAGTGCCAACAGCCCGTCTTGCATTCTTGCTGCTGCTGCTACAGGAGGAATGCAGTGTGAAGCTTTTTTTTTTTAAATATCCAAATAAATTCCAAAAAATAATAAAAATTCCTGAAATTTTTATAAAAAACTATAAATAAATTAGATGCGTCAAAATTTTTTATAAAAAAATTTTGATAATAAGTGCACATTTGAAAATGTGCCATATTCGATAAAGATTAAGAAAAAATACAAATATATAAAATGGCCTTTAAAAATTAAGAAAATTTTACATAAAATATATTATCACAAAAGACATATACAGAAAAAAATCTTATTTAAAAATTTAATGTAGGGTAAATTTGAAAAGCGTGCCTTTAATAGCCAAAAGGACAAACGTTTAAATAAACACTAAGAGGCCTTTAAGAATCACAAAATTTTTACAGAAAATCCATAAATATATAAAACATATACATATAAAAAATTTTACATGAAAATTCTAACAAAAAAGGCACACTAAGAAATGTGCTATTAATTAGAAAAATAACAAAATCCCAAATAAATACTGAATGACTTCTAAAAATAATACAAAATTAGGAAAATATTTAAAAGTGCTCGATACGAATTTAGAATTTAAAAGTAGGTAAAAAAATATTTACAAGCTAAAATTATCTGGCCCCACGTATGACTAATTTGGTATGTTTTACACAGAATTTACAATTAGCCCCTTAAAAATGAAGAATCCCCCAAATATATAAAAAAATAAATGATGTGTTGAAAATATGGTGTCTACATTATCAATAAGTATTCATGAAATAGTATTCCAGACGAAAAGTTTTAATTGCCATATGGACTTTTAATTCTTTCATTTTGATTAATTAGAAAAATTTTAATGTTCTTAAACGAAAGTGAATAATTACATCTTGACTTTGTAGTTCTGGATATGTATGTCCGCATGCATTTAAGAATTCATCCACTAGATCTTTTATCTAAATGAGTAGTCAAAAAAGTAAATATATACATGTTTGGACAAATCATCCTCGATTCACTTACACATATCTTCCATAGCCAAATCATAACATTTGGCAAATGCATAATTGTATTCGCATTGTTGGGATATATTTCATTAGTTAGAAGACTATCGATTAGATACTAGTTTGTGTTTGCGTGATTATGTTTAAGAAAACTGCAGTTACTGTCAAAATCTGGGTTCTGAAGACGCTGATTTCTTGACATTACTTCTCATTTAGCTAGCTTTATGGATAAAATTTTCATCATTTGTTTTCTGAGTGCTATTATTTGGTGTCCCAGATACTCCTACATAAATGGAAACTAATGAGAATATTCAGGACATTCTTCGCTAGACTCTCCACAATGCTCGATTGTTTTATTTAATTTTTAGATTTTTAAACAAATTCAAAAAAATAATGTATTAATTCATGTTTCATAAATGACAAAATTGATGTTAGAAAAAATAACTTTGAAGTCTATATTTCCAACCTTGATTCCTTTTGTACAATTTATACAAAAACCATAAACAAATGGGATATTTTGTCAATTTCTCAGCTACTAAAGAACTATTGGAGCAAAGAAATCGATTCTGGGGAGTCGAGTTTTTGAATTTTTCTTTAAAAAAATATAATTTTTCAAGCGTATTAATTATCTTGAGCAGTAATTGCAAGGTTGTACAAGTGCCCCTCTCACGATGCGTCGCATATGGCAATTAATAAGTCAAGAATAAGTCCAATAGTGTCCAAAGTTTTGGATCAACTTGTAGTTTCAATTTTGGATAAAATTGTTGGTTGAGTTAGCGGAAGTATTTGATGCATCAATTATAATTTTGCATAGACCGTGAAAACTATGCCAGGGAATGAGAATATGATATGAATATTTATTCACATGGTGATGGGTAACGTGTTTGAGAACAGCATATCACTAATTAGATTGTCTGTCTTTTCATTCGCGGTGCAAAGTCGATGAGCTTATTAAGAAGTTGTAGGAAAAACAGAATTGATGAGACTAACCTTCTAAAAAACTAGTAGTAATTCATCTCTCGTGTTTTGGCCCTCAATTCTTGCAATTAAACCAACTATAAGAGTTTCTAACATATTCTTAGTAGTTTTGTTAAAGTCAATTTTTTGGCATTTTTTATTTACTAATTGGTAGTATTTTACTTGAACAATGTGATTTTTTCTTCTTCACCAAGTCTAGTATAATAGAAATAGGGTATTAGTTGGAGTATATTCTTAGAGAGTCCAGAAAATATATTGAGAGTCTACTGAAATAATAAAGTCATTCTTTATATATATATATATCTATATATATATATATATATATATATATATATATATATATATAAAGAATCAACAAATGGCATACTAAAGTCATTCATTGTATGGGACGTTAGTCATTCACATGGTTTGATATATTACTTATTTATTGTTTCAAATATTAATAATAGTGTGATCTTATTATTCTCTCTCATATATATTATGTGTGAAATTAATTTCCCTTAATCATGCGAGTTGATGTTAGAACTTGAAGCTTTGTGATTAATATTAGAACTCCTAAATTTGGAGTTTTGTATTTAAAAGTTTGTTGATTGATTAGTTTGAGTTCAAATTAAGCCATTTTAAGGCGCCGTCCCTACACAATATAGGCCACCTTATTAACATCAGATTGTTGAGACACGAACTGCACATTATTCTAGTTTCAAGAAAGATTCGAGGATTTATTGACATGTGATCAAAGCTTGATACGAATCAACCACAGGAAGAACTCCAAGGACCGTTTTGAAACCAGAGAACAGCTCGTTGGATAGATTGATTTTAGGTGAACTTGTCGAAAGCAACCAATCTATGGAGTTGGGGTGCTTGACCATACCAAATTCGTCGAAATCAATCTACCTAAAACAGCAAGATCTCTACCAAACTTCTTGATAGCAACTCAAAAGATAGCAAAAATGAACCTAGATCAAACCTTTCAATAATAACCTTACTAATTAGTTAGACCACCACAAGTGATATCTTAATTAGAACTTTGTGATAAAGGATCTCGGATTTCTTACTTACTTCATGGTTCTTGCAGTGTCTTCCAATCTCTCACTCAGAAAATATATACTCTGATATCATCATTCCTTCTGACTTGACCGATACTAAAACGGTATCCATACCTATTGAACTTAATATTCATCTCAAGATAGTTCTCTTGGTGATCCTACAATTTGTTGGTAGTTTGGTTTATTTAACCTTTACTCATCTCGTATCTCCTACGAAGTTCACTTTTAATTGATTAATGGCTGCCCCTTAAAGCACTCAGTTCTCTACCGTTCTTCGTATTCATCGATATCTAAAGGATACCTTGTATCACAGACTTCACTTTCTTCTCATTCATATCTGGAGTTATATGCTTATATTGATGCAGATTGGGTTGGAAATCCGACCAGTAGACGATCTACTACGGGAATTTTTTGTCCTTTTAGGCACTTCTTTCATCTCCTAGCGTTGTAAGAAGCAGATTACTGCATCATGGTCAAGTACCAAAGAAGAACATAGAACTGTAGATGACACCATATGATGTGTCCAAACCTGTCACTTTCTGTGAGTAAGTTGGTCTAGACGAACTGGATGACCTGTAGATACAAAAAAGTTACAAACACGTGAGGGCTCATCCCTCAATGTGTCTTCGATGATAAGTCAGTTGAGAATTGTAGATGGATAGTTCGAGAAACTTTTAAGTGTAATGGTGTGCATACCTTATGAATGAAATAGTGGAGAGCTGATATAGTGGTGGAGAGGAGTGGAAGTCATTAAAAGATGTGCAATAAATTGACAACCAAGGCAACATAGGTCAGTTGTGTCAATTAATAAAGTCAACATGGTAGGTGTCAGAGTTGTCACTACGTCCTAAGAGCTCGGCAACTGCTTTATTAACCCGAGAAGGGAATAGCCGGTCCTTAAGAGTCAAAGTATGCCAAGGTGGGATCCTTTTTTAAAGTTGATGTGGAAGTCGACTAATTTGGTATCCACACAAGCCTCCCAGCTCGAGCAGACGAAGCGGAGGCTCAGGGTACTTTTGATCTGACCAAATATCTTGGGCCTGAAAAGCTAAGCCGTTGATCATCCATGTGTCATCATATCATTAGTTCAAGACCATGAAGTAAGGCTAAGGTGTCACGCCTTTTGATGAGACACGCTCAAGTGGAGCATTTAATACGAGAGAGAATAAAGCGGCCATTTCTTCAAATTTCAAAGCGACGCTTCAACTTCTAAGCCCTCTAATATAAATGTAGTAGACACCTTATCATTTATCACTTTTGGCTTTCAAAATTGATGTGTCCTGAGTTGTCACTTCCTTTGAGTAAGCTAGTTTGGGCAAACTAGATTACCTACAAACACAGAAACGTTAGAAACACATGGAGGCTTGTCCCCCAATGTGTCTCTGATGATTAAGTCAACTGAGAATTAAATGGATAGTTGGGGTGACTCTTAAGTATAATAGTGTGCATATCTTATGAATGAAATAACAGAGAGCTTTTATAGTGGTGGAGAGGAGTGAGAGTCATGAATAGATGTGCTATAGATCGATAACCTAGGTAGCATATGTCGACTGTATTAGTCTATAAAGTCAGCATGGTAGGTGTCAAAGTTGTCACTTTAGCCAAGGAGCTCAACAGCTGCTTTATTAACCTGAGAAAGGAACAACTCGTCCTTAGGAGTCAATGTATGTTGAGGTGGCATCTTGATCTTAGCTAACGTGGAGGTTGGCTAATTCGGTATCCAAACAAGCCCCCTAGCTCAAGCAGATAAAGCGGAGGCTTGGGGTTGGATTGATTCGAGCTAATATTTGAGGCTTGATAAGCTGAGCCGTCAATTAGTCGTGTCATCATATCATTAGTTTGGGAACAAAAAATTTGGTTGAGTTGTCACGCTTTTGATGAAACGTGTTCAAGTGGAGCATTTGATATGAAACTAAAGCGGTCGTTTCATCAAATTTCAAGGCGATGCTTTGACCTTCAAGCTCCCCCAATATAAATGTTGTAGACAGTTCATCATTTGTCAAATTTATCTTTCAGACTATCATTTAGCCAAAACAACAGAACAGCAGAGCAACAAATACCCTTGGCAATCACTATGGGCAGCCGTGCCAAATTAGTGAGGAGCAGCAGATTTGACACCAAGAGATATAGTATTTCGGCTCAGAACATGGAAGAAGCAACCAATACTACCCTTCCACTAGATGAAACAACCTAAGCTTTTGATAAGAGAGAGGAGCAGAATGACTCTGAGAGTGGCTTCTCCAAGGAATCCAAGTAGTTTTATTCAATGGGTTATAGTCCAAATTTATCTGATATTCCTAAAAATGAGGCTTCCGATTAGCCTCATATGCCCACCGACTTCTAGCATATTTTGAAGATCTTCCAAAGTATCAATCAATTTGAAATATCAATCAATCCTAAGTATCAATCAATCCTAAGTATGGATGAAGCTAGGAAAGTGAAGGAGAAGTACATCTTCTGCTGCCATTACGGGATATATCTACTAGGTCGCTTGGATCGAGCTCATGAGCCACCCTCTGGCTTCATAGTGGTTTACCTTGGCCAATTCGAAGCCAGTCCAAGAATATTAACCTCCAGATTTCTTTCGGATATCCTCCACTATTGGAGGATAAAATAACGCAACTTGCCGCTAATGTTATAAGGTCTATGGTGAGTTTCGACCTCTTTTGCAGCTACCTCGAATTCAACCCTAGTGTAGAGCTCTTTAGGAGGTTCTACACAACAAAGAAGCATGCTAGAAATAGTGGGTGGTTTTACTTTAGTCCTCGAACTAGGGCTCCTAAAGTCATAGCTGACGCCCAGTTCTCTATTAAACAGTGGAAGAATCGATATATTTTCTTGTTCATTGATTTTTTTGCCCAACGAGCTTTTGGTGGAGGAATGCTGATAAGGCCCTAGACTTAGCTTCAGGAACACTTCACAACAGAGATGATGACCTTATGGTCTAAATCATTTAAATTTTGATGATTATCAAACTTATGATGAAGAGTACTAATATGCTAAATAAGCTCCTATTGTAGTTAAAGAAAGACAGGTTGAAAAAATAAGAAATATGGTAATCCGGACGACCATCCGGACACACAGTGCGGACGTCTGGATGGCCAGAACCCTCAAACTAAAAATGGTCAGAAGGTATGCGGACGAAGGTCTGGATGCTCATGCAGACGTTCGGACGCACAGAAACACCAAAACTGAAGATGGTCAGAAGGTATGCGGATGAGGGTCCGGAAGCTCATACGGATGTCCGGAGGCATAGAAACACTAAAGCTAAGATGGTCAGAACATATATGGACAAGGGTTCGGATACCGGTGCGGACGTCTAGACAATCAACAAATACAATTTTCGGATGTTGGTCCGGACGTGATTTGGACGACTATCCAGACGTCCGAACTTTTCTATGCGAACATCCGGACCAGGCAGAAATGTGTCTAACGACTAGTTTTTTTATTTTTAACCGTTAGAGGTCAAATCAAGCTGTTTTCTCCTTTTGTATAAAAGAAAAATAGTATTGAATGTTTAATAACTTTTGCCAATTGATATTATAGTGACTTTTGAGCGATGCTTGAAAGAAAAAGATACTCTCACTACGTGAACTTTGTATTTTCAAAAGTGAATTCTTCTTTGTGAGTGATCAATTCAATTGTATAGTTGAAAGGTTAGCTAGATAGCTGTAAAAGTTCTTAGCTCAACTAGAGAGTGTCTAAGGTGAGTGAGTAGTGATCCAACTCTGTATACAAATTAGTATTGAGCCACAAAACAAATGAATAAATTCAAGTGATCAAAGCTTCAAGTTTGTGAACTTGGAAGCAATTGAGTTTGTTTATCTTAACTTCTCTCTCATTTAAATTTTTGTCTATTGTGATTGTTTTTATATTAGTTCTTGCACCATAAACTTATTAGACCACTTAGACGACTTGGTAAATTTATTTTTTTGAGATAAATTACTATAACCAAGTTAAATTTTAAAGGAACCTAATTCACCCCCCTTGTAAGTTACATATTGGACCAACAAGAGAATATAAGCAAATTCGTGAAGGCGAATATTGTGTGAACTGTTGGGAGTTTCTAAGGTTTGGTCAATGGTGGTATGAGTTGAGTTGCGATCTAACCTGACCATTCTGTATACTCACATCGGCTCCACTGACAAGGTAATATTTACTTTTAAGTCTTAGCCGAACTAAATACTAATTAATCTCGTTGTTCTTTTTTCAAGTATGAAATTTCTCTTATTTGCAAACTAGTGCTAAGATAATTAAGAAACCTAAACGCAAGCTAGAATCAAAAGAGGCCAATTCATCTAAAAAATACGTAAAGCCAAACTCAAGCACTTTGGCTATAACTATAGCTGGGCCAGCAATGCTCGCAATTGGGCTTGGCAGAGGAGGTACAGGATGGGGTAAATAGCTCGTTTCATTGATCCCACCACCAATACAAGAGCCAATCAAGGCCTCAAAGTTGTCAAATCCTACCCAACTGGAGACTTACTGTAGATAAATGAGCCACATTTTTCGATGTGGCTATCAAACTACCATTAAATGGAATCCTTCTCAAAGATGTTGAGTATAGAAAGGCTCAATGTTGAGAAATTATCCTATCTATTGGCTACTTTTGTAGCTGCAATAAGCTTTGACACCATTTTTCTTTCCTTTTACGATTGCACTGAACTAATGTAAGATGTTTTATACAAGCCAATGCCACCATAACTAAATTTTACTTGAGATCTCAAAAAATGTACAAGATTCAAGAATCCAAAGCTGCAGATCTCAAGAAGAAACTAGACAAGGCAAAAAAGATGAAAGAATAAGTCAAGGCAGCTTGGAAAGAGGAAGAAGATGCTTGAGCTGCGGCAGTTCGAGCTCGATACAAGGCTTGAGCAGAAAAATATAATGCTATGGCCTCAGCGAACTCTCTTCGGACAGCTCATGCCGAAGAATTGAAGAGAATAAAGGATGAGGAAGAGTAGAATTTCAATGTGCTCAAGGAGATGTGGTCAAAGAGTTCCTATCCTCTGAAGATTTCACTCATACCTAAGTATATTGGCTATGGCTACTTTCGTGTTGGGGTTAACCACAGCTGCAAAGATGTTTATCCTCTACTAACGAAGAAACAACAATTAGTCCTCCAGAAGCATGACAATTACAATTCTTGTGTTGTTGAATTGGTCGATCAGTTGGTCAAGGAGTTTCAGTAGAATTGCAATTTGCTCCAAGTCTAGGTTGACTTCAATGCCGAGGTCAATAAGGACACGTCTATTGATGATCTCTATGCAAAGAGAAGAAGAGACAAGAATAAATCGAGGAGCCTCCTCAACCAATTGTCCCAAAATATGAAGGGGAAGTCGAGAAGACAACTATTGGAGCCGAAGTCAGAGTCGAATAGAACAAAGATAGTCTTTTGATAGATATAGAATAGGCCTTTTTGTTCAATTTTAGCTTACCTTGTAACATTTTATACTTCAATGAACATTTTCCAACTATTTGCTGAGCTTACTAGATTTTTAAAATTTTGCTAATGTCCTTTTTGCTTTCTTCATTCTTTAATTTTCTTTTAATATTTTATTTATTTTGTCGAAATTTTTAAGTGTTCTTGCTCTATTCAGCTTAGCATTATTAGTACTAATGTACAATACCCCTACTTTACTCCCAATTTTTATTTTTTACTAAATAAGATCCGAGTTTGGGCAAACATAAAATGAAGTAAAACTGTAAAGAACTTGCCCAAATTAAAGAAAAATAAAAGGGAAGAAGAAAAGGAGACTTAACTGAGCAATTTTATTAATATAAAAAATAATACAATTTAAAATTCTCGGTGTGCCATGTCCGGGTTACCACGATCCCATCTCGATATACTAATTTGTAGTAGCCATTTACTTCGACCTCTGCTAATCGATATGGTTCTTTCCATTTCAAATTTAATTTGTCTAAAGTTTCAACTTGGCTTATTGAGTTTTTTCAAAGGACAATATCTCCAGGTTTAAAGTAAAAAGTTTTTTACTCAATATTGTAATATCGAGCTATTACATTTTTGTACAGGGGCATTTTCAGTGCAACAAGTTCTTTTTTTTTGTCAAATAAATCCAAGTCTAATTGTCAAGCTTGTTCATTTTCCTCCATTACATAAGCATTGATCCTTGAGCTCGGAACAATGACTTCAGTTGGCACCACAGCTTTGGCTTCATATATTAAAGAAAAAGGAGTCTCCCAAGTGGCCGTTTTCGAAGTTGTTCAATGGGCCCATAATACACTTGATAGATGGTCTAGTTATGTTTCACTGGCTCGGTGTAGCCAAGTTTTCAACCCATAAAGCAATGTACAATTGAAGTTTTCAACTTGCCCGTTGGCTTAAGGATGGCCAACTGAAGTAAAGTGTTGAATGATGTTCAAATCCTCACATCATTTCTTGAAGGGGTTCTCAACAAACCGTCGGCCATTGTCTGATATCACAACTCGAAGTAGACCAAATCGACAGACTATATTTTTTCAAAAGATTTTTTGAACAGCTTTTCCCGTAATATTGGTAAGTGGCTTGACTTCAACCCATTTCGTGAAATAGTCTACCACCACTATAACAAATTGGTACCCTCCAATAGCTCGAGGTTCGAATGATTAGGGAGAAAAGGTTGGGATCATTTGATTAGTTGGCCGACGATGTTTAGGCACGTAAAACTAGCAAGATAAATACGTTCTTACTAACATTTGAGAATCTTGCTGCATAGTAGTCTAATAATACCTGAGAAGCAAAACCTTTCAGTAAGTGTTCGGGATCCAATGTGAGCCTCACAAAGACCCTTATGAATATCCAGGAGAATTTTCTTAACCATTTCAGGAGTTATACATTTTAGCTAGGGTCCAAAGTAGGACTTCTTATAAAGCAATCCATTTATTACAGTATACCAATGAGCTATTCTCTATATTTTTAGTGCTTGTGCATGGTTCTCTAGTAAATTGTCTTGAGTCAAGAAATTCAAAATTGGACACATCCATGTCTCAGAAGAATCTACTAAACAAACTGGTTGGTCATGGTAGCTTGGCTCAAGTAAAATTTCCACGAGCATAGTTGTATTGAGGCTGGTGAAAGAAGTAGAAACTAAATTTAATAGGGTATTAGCACGCTTGTTTTGAGATTGAGAAGTCCTTTGAATTTGGGAAGAATCAAAGTCCTCGGCTAAGCGTCTCATCTTAGCCAAGTATTTGAGCGTGCTTTTCTCCTTGGCTTTATAAGCCTGAGTACTTGCCTAACTATAAGTTGAGAATTACTATACACTTGTAACTGACGAACTCCAAGCTACCGAGCCAATTTGAGCCCAGGTATGAGCGCCTCATATTTAGCTTCATTATTGAATGCTTGAAAATTTAAGTACACATTAGTTGAGGTAACTTCAGCACCAATCCAGGTACATAGAGTGAGCTCGTCTAAGAAATCAGCTAAGGCCTGGGTTTTGATAGCCGTACGAGACTCGTAAGAGATATTATATTTTTCAAGTTCGATAGCCTACTTTATCAACTTTCCTAATGCTTTAGGCTTTGTTATGATTTGCCAGAGAGGTTGGTTTGTCTAGATATAGATGCGATATACCAAGAAATAAGATTGCAATTGCCAAGCTATATGAACCAATCAAAACTAATTATTTTGCCAATATATACCTACTTTCTGGTCCATTAAGAGCTCGGCTAATATAACAAATCAGATGTTGGAGTTTGGACTCTTCTTTGACCAAAACTGCACTAATAGCTTCGTTAGCTACAGCAAGATAAAGAATCAAAGTTTCGCCAATGGTCGGCAAGTTTAATATCGATAAAGACTTCAAATGTTCTTTGAGCTACTCAAGGGCCTCTTAACATTTTGGATTCCATTCAAAGTTTATGGTATTAGCTTTAAAGAAAAGTAACCTATGTTGGACAGACTTGGATAATAATCAATTTAGAACTGCAAGCTGACCAGTGAGCTTCTGGATATCCTTGACTGACTTAGTAAGGGTCATATCCTAGATAGCCTTGACCTTATTTAGGTTAGTCTCAATTCTTATGGATGAAACCATATATCTGAGGAACTCATATTTCTCGGAGTTCAGCATCATTCGACTTTCTTGGAGAACCTGTAACATTTCCCTCGGATTATTGACAAATATACTAGCAGTTTAGCTTTTGACAAATAAGTCATCTACATAAGCCTCCATATTCTTACTAATCTACTAGCGAAAATTTTATTCACGAGACACTGATAAGTTGTCCTGGCATTTTTTAACCCAAACATTATGGTGTTATAGTAGAAGATTCCTCAATCGGTAATAAAGGCAGTTTTCTTCTGATCTTCTAGACATATGTTGATCTGATGGTAGCCTTTAAAAGCATCCAAAAAGTAGAGCATTTCATTACTCGTCATTGAATCTACCAAGGTATCGATCCTCGGCAGGGAGAACAGTCCCTAGGGCGAGCTTTGTTTAAATCAACGCATATTTGCCAGCCATCCCTGGAATTCCTGACCATGATTGGATTTGCTAATTAGGTTGGATATTACATTTCTCGAATCATGTTTGTGACTAATAATTTGTTGACCTCCTCGGAGACGAACTGACTGCATTCTCTATCGAAGTGCCTTTTTTTCTACTTATCGATATTGATCCTCAAGTCCACATTCAGTCGATGAATCATTAACTCATTAGGGATCCCATGAATATCGTCAGCTGTTCCTTTAAATTCGAGTATGAACACTAAGGCGTCTCGAATCTTATTTTGAAGACCTCGACCTATTTTAATGACCTATTTAGGATGTTCATCATTTAGCATAATGTCTTTGACCTCGTCCCCGGTTTCAAGTTGTGATGACCTTTCGAGACATAAGGTCTCCAAATGCCAAGGGTCAATACTGAATATCCTCGACAAGCTCCCAAGGAAGGCTATGCCAAACGAGCTCCATGAACGCAGTTTGATGGGCCAGTCGAACTGGATGGACCAGTCAAGGAGGCTACTTGTGTTATAGGCAGGTAACATTCTTTTACTGCTGTGACATCACTAATTATTTCTACCACTCCACCAAGGATTGGAAATTTCAAACTCAAATGATATGTGGTATTAATATGGCTCAAAGAGTGTTGAGAGTTGGCCAACCGAGCAGCATATTGTGAAAGGTGTCAGCCTTTACCACAACAAAGTTGACCTGACAGTTTGGGACTTGGGGAACTTGCCAATTTTGATGGATAGTATAATTATTCCATCGGGATGCATCACATGCCCTCCAAATCATACTAATAGAGTTCGGATAGGGATGAGTTGTTCATCTTTAAGCTTCATCTTTTAGAAAGTTAGGTAGTGCATCACATCTATCTAGCTTCCAACATCTATGTGCACTTTTTTGACCAAGTAGTTATTGGTGATCACCTCAATTACCAAGGCTTCATAGTTTTTGGACACCTTGGTTATGGGGTCATCAGGCCCATAGGAGAGCATGTGGTTGAACCGGGAGCTTGGCTCGTCAGAATAGGGAGTAGCTTATCAATATGTCTTTTTTCAGGAGTTTTGATTGTCTCCCCCTATAGGACCACTAAAAATTGTGTTGATAACCCCGATTAAGTATGGGTCTTTATCAGGGGATCAATTTTAAGGAGGCCAATCATCCCTACGATTCTTTTGTCGGTCAGGCATTCTCCGGTCCTCTCGATCATCTCGCCATTCTCAGTGACCTTCCTAGCACCTCCGAGTACCGTCTTTAACGAATTATACCTTTGCTTTCAATTTCTTTTCCCATTATTAAGTTTTCAATTTCAATTTTGACGTCAAGACAATCCTCAGTTTCATGACCTATATCTCTATAATATGCGCAATAGAGACTTGAATTTCTCCTCCTATTTTACTAGTCATCTTGGGTGCTAGTCTCTTAAAATTTTGTTGTTTCATCACAGTTAATACTTGTGTCTGGCTGGCATTTAGAGGGGTTAACTCTTGGTCAAAAATAGGCAGCTTTCCTTTGCTAATTTTATCAAACACACTCCACTGATATTTGCTACCTTGACTAGATGTGCCAGATCAACTTTGTCTTTCTTCTCCTACTTGGAAGAATGAAACTTTCTTTGGGTCTGTTAGTTTCTTCTTCTTGAATGCCATGTCTTACACTTGCCCAAAGCTCGTCTAAGGTCTCGGAGTATTCTTCATGAAACTGGGCAGTTAGCCAACCTGGCAACAACCCATTAATGAAATGTGCAATGATGACATAATCATCAAGGTCGGGAACTTGAAGACTTTCTTTGGTGAAACGAGAAGGTAATCCTTGAGAGACTCATGAGATTGCATTTAGATATTCATTAAGGATGCCTACTTCTTGCTGAATGACTTGGAGGATGTGAAATGGCTGATAAACTTCTCTGTCAACTCATCTAAACTTCTAATACTGCCTGGTGGCAGAGACTAGAATCATTTGCGGGCATTATCGGTGAGATAGCAAGGATAGGCTCGGCACATCATCACATCCAAAGCTTGGTACAAATGGAAGGCCAAAATGAAAGCTTGCACATGGTTTTCAGGGTTGCCCTTGCCATCGTAGTTGGGAATATCCAGTAACTTAAAATTAATGGTTAGGGGGTCATTGTTAATATCGATTATAAAGGGGAAAGCTTTGTTGTTGTTGTTAGTGGTGGTGGTGGGAGTTGAAGCTCTTCTGTAGGGCAGGTAGGCATCGTTTTTCTTACACATGTTACTCATAAGTGCTTTGGAGAAACCCCAACCTTAGAAGATTGCTTCTCATGCTATTTAAGGGATTCTCTCCTCAAGTGTTTTGAGACTAATCTTTTATCCGAGGACTTTGGAGGCGAGGGCTTTGGTTGGTGTTTGGATAACTCGGCCCTTTATTTTCTTTTTGTTTAAAGAATCTTTCTAACTGTTCAAAGAAAATAGGATTCTCCTTGACGAACTCTATCATCTTAGTGATGGCATCTTCGTTTGGTGGTGATTGGTCACGTTGCTCTTCTTGTTCTTCTTACTCTTCTTGTTCTTCTTGATAGCTTCCTTGTCTATAGGATGGGTCTCTTTTGGATCTTGGATCGCGATGGTACCTTTCTTCTGCGAACGTGTTAGAGGCCTAGCTTCAATAATATTTCACGTGGATGAAATTAAATAGGATAAAATGCTGATTTCCATAGACAGTACCAATTAACGTGTCCAAACTTGTCACTTCCTTTGAGTAAGCTGATTTGGATGAAGTGGATGACCTGCAAACACAAAAACATTAAAAACACGTGGGGGCTTATCCCCAAATGTGTTTGCAATGATTAAGTTAGTTGAGAATTTTAGATGGATAGTTTGGAAGACTATTAAGTGTAATAGTGTGCATACTTTATGCATGAAATAGTAGAGAGCTTTTATAGTGGTGGAGAGAAGTGAAAGTCATGAAAGATGTGCAGTAGATTGACAGCCTAGGTGGCATATGTCAACTGTGTCCATTTATAGTGTTAGCATGGTGGGTGTCAGAGTTGTCACTTCGACCTAGAAGCTCAACAGCTGCTTTATTAACTCGAGGAGGAAATTGTTCAATCCTTAAGAGTCAAAGTATGTTAAGGTGACATCTTGATCCAAGCTGATATGGAGGTCAGCTAATTTGGTATCCACACCATACAATAATTGATTTGGTTGGTTATTATCTAATATGGGAGTTTCACATTTTTTCTATTATCACAATTCCATGTGATAATCCAAGTGCTATTCAAATTGCCATTATGATATTTTCTTGGTGAATGAACTAGGCACATTTAGACTAATTGGCATTTTGTATATCAGCATATTATTCAAGGCATTGCAATTGGTTCTTGTACCTTATTTTGATCAAATTGCTAACATTATCTCACCTACCTGGTTGCTTTCACAATTTGGCTGCCAAACTCAAGTTGTTGCCTATTCAACCATATTGAATTTAAGGGAGAATGTTAATATATATTATCTAATTACTTAATTGGTTGGTACACATAATTAGCCTTGATTAGTAAGGATGCACAAGGTCGGATAATCTAATAATAATCAAAACACCATTTTTGACAAATATAAACTTAAGTAACGTATATTAATTCAAGTCTTATAAGCCATGAATTCCTCACAATCACTAAAAAAATTTCAATTGCTTGAAACAAAGAAACACCGTACATCACAAGTTTTATAATAGAAACACCAACCATGTTTTTTTGGTAAAGAGTGAAAAAACAACACAAGACAATTGTTATAACTAGATTTTGTAGCATAACATTTTAAATTTTTCACATTTCAATGTTGATAATGCGGTGCTCTTTGTTGCTTCGGATTTCTATAAAATAAGAATAAAAGCTAAATTAGGGTCCCAATAGACAAACATTGTCAAATTACTTCATTACTCTCATATGCAGGTCAAGTCAGATACCCGAAAGTAGGCATGGCCATGGTTCCATTTGGAACTGGGAACTGGACCGGACCGAATTGTATTAGAACCAGATCGGAATCGGAACCGAAACCGTAGAACCAGAACCATCAAGGAACCATAGGTTACAGTTCCGGTTCTAGTTCTGAAAAAAATAGAACTGGAATCGGAACCAGATGTTCTAGAACTGGAACCGGCAGTTCCGGAACTGTAAATTAAAAAATTAAAAAATAATAAAAATGGTTCCATTAATTATTGTCTGTTTCTTTGTTTAAAGAAAGAAACAGACACGTGTTTCTTTCTTTAGAGAAATAGAAGCTGTTTCTTTCTAACGGCTATAAAGCCGTTGATTAGAAACGGCACAAAAAAATACAACAGCTTATTTATAAATTAGCCGTTAATTAGCCGTTTCATTTTTTTGTTTATTTACAAATTTTCCCTATAAATACTTCCTAACTCTTAGTTTTCTTTCACGCCAAAATTTATCTTCTCTTCCTCTATCTCAAATATACTTAATTCTTTATTTACCTCCTAATTTCTCTATTTCTTTTCTAATTTGCTCACTCTCAAGTTGTTTATATTCTAGCATTTATTCAATTTATCTAGTATCTATAATTATAAGTATTAAATTATTATTTATAAATTTTTTATTTTTACTTATCTATTGTCAAATGGCAAGTGTTGGTGGTGGGAGTTCATCCTTAAAATCAAAAAGTAAAGGCAAAAATATTTTGTACAACGTCAATCGGATTGAAATTGATGACGTTGATGTTCCAACTCAAGAAAGCCAATGCATGGAGGCCACTTTCGAAGAGCAAACAATTGAAATCGGAGGAGAAAAAAGTCGAGCTCCTAAGTCTGATATCTTCACCAAATACTTCACCAAAATTGACATGAATGGTGAAACTCAAGTAAGATGTAATTTTTGTCAAAGATGTTACCAATACAAAATAGGAGATGGCTATGGAAAGTATCAGAAGCATATGAGAACGTCTCATCCTCAAGAATATGGCATTGACAAAAAACAACTACAAATTACCGGGTTTGCTACTTCTAACTTTTCTTTATTTTGGATATAGTGAGGAAAGAAATAGGAATGAAATGGCAAAAATGATAGCTCTTGAACATTTATCTTTTAGTTTTGGTGAAAAGTTGGGTTTTAAAAAATATTGTCAAAATGCTTTAAATCCTCAATTTAAAAGTGTTCCTAGAATAACTCTTAGACAAACACTTAAAAATATTTATTCTCAAGGAAAAAAAGAACTAATTCAATTATTTTTAAATTTAGATAGTCGTGTGCCTATATGTTCTGATATTTGGAGTGATCATTGGCAAACACATTCTTATATGGCTATAACTTGTCATTGGATTGATAACGAGTGGAATATACAAAAAAGAGTTATAGCTTTTCGTATTTTTGATGAATCTCATACAGCCCTAAATATTTTTAAAATGATTAGTATTATTTTGGGAGAATATGGCTTATGTAAAAAAAAAATTTTCAATTGGTTTCAATAATGCAACTGCAAATACAGCTTTAACTGGAGAGTTACAAGATTTTTGTCAGCTCGGATTAGGTGGTAAATTTTTTCATATTAGATGTGCATGTCATATTTTAAATTTAGCTATACAAGATGGTTTAAAAGCATTTGAAAATCATATCAAACCTACTAGAAAAGCAATTTCTTATTTGTGGACACATCCTAAATTAATGAAACAATGGAGTGCTTTTTGTAGAGCTAATGGAAAAAATCCAAAAAAAATTTCAAGAGATGTTCCTACTCGTTGGAATTCAACATTTGAATTACTCAACCAATCTAGCAAATATAGTGATTTATCATGTGCATTTTTTGCAACTAATATGATCGACATAATATTACATGAACATAATTGGATTGTTTGCAATAAAATTTTAGAAGTTTTAACAGTTTTTAATGACGCTACTTATATTTTGTCTGGTGTATATTATCCTACTGCTCATTTGTTTCTTACTGAGGCATGTAATATCGTTGGTTATTTAAATGAAGCTAAAAATGATGATATTCTAAAACAACCTATTATGGATATGTTTAGAAAATGGATTAACTATTATGAACATATCCCCCCCATATATTTGGTTGCTTCGGTTTTTGATCCTCGTGTCAAATTAGATAGTTTGCATGAGTATTTGTCTTCATATTATGAACAAATATATGGCAGTGATAATTATACTTATGATATTAACAAAATAGTATTTGAAGTTAAAGAACTTATTTGCTCTTTATATAATGAATTTTTTATTGCTTATGGTGATCAATTTCCTACTAGTACTTTGGATGAATCCTTTAGCAACACCAGTAGCATTCCTAAAGGCAAAGGAACTGTTAAACTTGGTGATAAATTACTTTTTCAAATGTCAAAGTGACAAAAGGGTTCACTTAATACTAGTACAGAAATTGAATCATATCTAACTACCTGTCGCGTCCGAAAAATCATAAAGTAAAAGGGTGTACTAGTGGGGTCGTTGACTGTTGCGTCCTAAAAAGACGGTCTAGTCTAATGACCCTTTTGAAAAGCACGGTTCTGAAAAAAAAAATCGTGCGTGTGTGAGAAAAATCAAATTTTAGTAGAAAAAGTGTATTTTAAGAAAAATGATATTTTAAAAGAAAACAAGGCCGGAACTAAAAAGTGCGACAGGTTTGGCCAAATAATTTTTGAAAAAGGGTTTTATTTTAAAAAATGGAGTCGCCACTTTGGTACTGAGTTAGGGTGTACCAAGTCACCTAAAAAAATCATTTTAGCAAAACAAAAAAAATTAAAAAAATCATTTAAAACCCTTTTTCGACTTCGGTCTACGAAAAAAACGAGAGAAAAATGGTCCAGGAGTCACATTTGAAGAAAGGGAAGGCAAAGGCTCGTGCCTAAGGCACCCTTTCAACCTAGCCAAGGCTAGTTGCGAGGATTTAATCAAATTTTCCTAAATTAACCCTAAGTTCTATCGCGTTCGGATATATCTAAATGAATGCAAATCCTAAGTCTAAATGTGGGTATCGGGAGGGTCGGAATGTTCCGTCGAGGCTTGGTCGGAATTATCGCATTAATTGCGAAACCCGAAGTCAAGACCTCGAAGGAATCACGAGTTTTTATGCAAAATGTGATACAAAAGAAAAGAAAATAATAATATATAATAAGTGATTGAAGAAAGTGGGGATGCAACATGACGGGTACGGGGGACTAATAACTCGTGACTGAATGTTTCTACTCACGGAGGGGGGAATGGCTTGTACGCCACCACTTCCCACGTGAGTAGGCGACTATTTCTAGTTGAATCACACAAATGTCGTAAAGTCTAAGTGAAATGCAACCTAAATGTCATGCATTTTAAAAATGTGTCAAAATAATAATAATAATAATAATAATAACGATAATAATAATAATAACAAATAAAATCATGCCAAATGAAAAGAAAACTAGAAGTGTGTGAAATGTGAAATGCACACGAATGCTCCTAACACTAAAATGCCCTAAGGGTTTAGCGTTGGACTAGCCCGTTCTAAAAATCCCGCTAGCATTGGACTAGCGAGAAAAGAAAGAGGCCACAACTAGCGTTGGACTAGTGTGGTGTCGGAATACCATGAATCATGAATTAAATATTAAAATGTGAATTAAAAGAAAATTAAACATATAAAACATATAATATCACATAGGAGCACGTAACACATAAGCATAATATCTAGATGCAAAATCCTAATGAAAGCTGATAAAACAAATAAGCACCTAAGTACGCAAAAGCAAATAAACCCTAACTATTACACCGGGGACTTGATTTACAATTTAAAGGGGGAAATTAAAAATGCCCTATCTATTACATTTTCTATCTAATTACATAATTTTGCTAAAATATAAAAAAATAACCTAACTATTACATTGACTAATTAAATACAAAATATTATATTTTTTCAAAATAATAAAAATTCAAAATTATACAAATTAACTACGTAAATACACAACAAGTATATAAAATAAGAAATAAACAAATAATAATGCAAATAATGCATAAAATCACATTGAAACATATTGAAGCACATAAAAAAGCGATTAAAGGTAACGAAAATACCTTTTCTTGAAGACCCTGGTACTAGATACTATCAAAATGAACAAATGAGTTAACGGTACCACTATTTAATGGGGTGAGTCATAAAATATCAAATTCTAATGCCTTGAGGGATCAAATATGAATTCTATTAAACTGAGGGGCCTAAAACAAAATTAAAGATCCAAGAAGCTAAAAGATAAAATTGACGATTTCAACTAATCAAAGGGCCAAATTTGAAATTAAAGCAAAAATCGGGTTAAAACAATAACTTCATGCAAACACAATCAAGTCTGTAATTTGTAAGACCTAATTGACAAGAAACAGAAAATTTGGGGGGCAATTCACAATGATGGAGGAATTGATTGCTAGAAGCCAAAAAAAATCTCAAAGGTACATTGATACTACTTAAAATCCAAGGACTAAAACATAAATAACTATCTACTAATAAAACCCAAAAATGCTTACTGAATCCAATAGTTAAATTTCTAGATTAAATCAGTTAACTGAACTAGCTAATTAGACTAATCAAATACACCATCTGAGTTAATCTTTAAAACAAATCAGAAAATTGATTCAATTAAAAAGTTAACTAATAAAACCAAAACAGAAAACCCACCACCCAAACCTATTCTCTCTTCTACCCGACCCATTTTCTTTTCCTTTTCCTTTTCTTTCTTCTTTCTTCTTCTATTCCCTGATTTCTCCTTTTTCTCTATCCTTCTTTTATTTCTCTCTTCTGCTCTCTTTCTCTCTCTCTCTCGCACCTTTCTTCCCTCTGGTCCTTCTATTCGCTCGTCCCTCTCCAGCTTTCTCTATTCTCTATACTCTCTCTTTCTCTCTCTCTGATCTGGATCTCTCTCTTCGTCTCTGTGTTCTCTCTCTATTTTGGTCCCTGTTTCCCCTTTTCGATTACCCCTTCCCTATTGTTCATGCTCCCTTTGTTCTCTCACTGATCACTGGAATCAACCCTCAATTACTCCCTCCCTCAGATTGAGGAAACTGGGGCTGTTGAGGGTGGGATTCTTGGTCTTCTGTGTGTGTTTGTTATTAGTTATGCCTGTGTGTATGACTGTGTTTGTATGAATTTGTGAGTGTATGTGTGTGCCTGATTGATTATGTGTGATTGATTGTGTGTGTCTGTGCGTGTGGTCGTGGTAATGGTTTTGAGGTGATGGAGGCTAGTTGTAGACCAATTTTCGATTGTTATGGGGCTTGTGACTGGTGGACTTTGATCTTGGGCAGTCGGGAAGGGGATGGGATTGGTCTGTTTTTGGGTTGTTTTTGCGCAGCTTGGTTGCGATGGGGTGGTCTGGCAGTGTGTGCAGGTGGTCCGATAGGCCATGGTGGTATTTCCTCGGTTGGGACTTGGGATGATTTTGTTGGTTGTATTTTTGCAGGTGGGGGAGGAAGGGAGGCAGAGGAGGTAATTGGGTGCTGGTTTGGAGTGGTTGACGATTGCGTATGATGATTGAAGATAGATAGATAGATTTGTTTGCTTGTTTGAAACTTTGTTGTGCAGGGATTTGAGGCTGTAACTTGCAGGATCTTGGGTGAGCTTATGGGATGTTGCAAAGGTGATCTGAAAGCCATAATCTGGAACTGTTTTAACACTATTTGAGGGCTGTTTTTTTTTTTTTTTTTTTGCTGGTTTTGGCTATAATTTGGGGTCGATTGGGGATGGGTTTTTGGGCTGGGGTTTGGTATTGATTTGCAGGTTCTCCGCGGTGAAGGTCTTGACTGAGATTTGTATTTTTACTGACTGTGGCTCTGGTGGTGAGGTGGGCTTTGACCTAGCTGAGAATGGATGGACGATGGTAAGTTCTGAGGTTGGGCAGAGATTTTGACGATGGTGGGTTGATGGTTTCTGGACTGTGGGTGGTATATTTGAGTGGCGTCTGGGAGGTGGTGGACGGTGGAGATAGGTGGTAGATGGTGGAGGAAGAACAAGAACAAAACCAGAAACGTGACTAAAAAAAAAAAATTTTCAGGAAAAGCAAATTTAATGGTTTCAGTAAAATTCTTCAACAAAACATATAAATTTAATCAAATTTGCCTCAAAATGAAAGAAAATTAAATAAAACCAAAAGAAGAACTTACCTTTTTGAAACTTCAAAAAACGATCTGATGAACAATGTGTATGGGATGAACAGTATTTGTCCGATGAACAGTGGATCAGCTCTTGAAGGTGGCGGCTTAGTGTGTGTTCTTAGGTGTTTTGTGTGTATTTTGATCTTTTAGGGTAAAATCAAAGTATGTTTTTAGGGTTTTCCATTTTTCATCCTTTTTCTGCTGATTAGGGAGAGTGTTTATAGGCCACTTGTCTTGTTGGCCAAGAATGCTGTAAAATAACGAGAATGCCACCGGTATTAAAAAATGTTAATTTTATTAAAAAAATATATTTTTAAACCTAAAATTAAAATTAATACAAGAAATATGACAGAGATCTCTAAATTTTCAAAAAGAATTCACAGTAGATTTCAAAAATAAAAACTAGAGCTCAAAAACTAATAGAAACGCGCTCAGGGTGTAAAATGACGATTTTGTTCCTGAACAATGAAAATGCACAAAAAAGTAGCTATTAACCTCAGAAAATTATCAAAAAATTAAAAATAAGCTTAAAACATTAGAAAATGCCTTTTTGACTCAAAATTTGGTGAAAAATGAATTTAAATTGTAAAATGACGATTTTGCCCTCGGACAATGAAAATTTACAGAAAAATAGTTATTGTCCTAAAAAAATTATCAAAAATTACAAATAAGCTTAAAACACTAGAAAAGGCATTTACAACTCAAAAATTGACAAAAAATGAACTTAGACTGTAAAATGACGATTTTGCCCTTGAAAATGAAAATTTACAGAAAAATGGCTATTGACTTCGAAAAAAATATCAAAAATTAAGAATAAAATTAAACTACTGGAAAATGCATTTTTGAATCAAAATTGGTGAAAAATGAATTTAAATTGTAAAATGACGATTTTGCCCTTGGACAATGAAAATTCACAGAAAAATAGTTATTTTCCTCAAAAAATTATCAAAAATTACAAATAAGCTTAAAACATTAGAAAATTTATTTTTGACTCAACAATGGAAAAAATAAATTTAATTTGTAAAATGACGATTTTGCCCTTAGCTGGTACAAATATAAAAAATACCAATTAAATCCAGAAAAATCATAAGAAATTAACAAATTCACATAAAAGTAAAAATATGAATTTAAAACCCCCAAAAGTTGATAGAAAAATATTTACAGATAAAATTACTATTTTGCCCCCTAAATTATTGAAAAATTAAAAATTAAAATTTGTCCCAAAAAGTACAAACATATCCCCCAGTGTTTGAAAATAAATAGTGTGTCAAAATTTGGTGTCTACACTACCAAATTTGAGCATGATGAGAGCATCTTAACTAAGGAGTTCAAAGTTCTGGAATGGTAGAAACGAAAATCAGAGAATTATCCTATTATCTCCCTCATTGCTAATCAAGTTTTAGCAACTCCAGCATCAACAGTGGTAGTGGAACAAGCTTTTAGTGCTGGTGGAAGTATTTTGGATGAGACAAGGTCGAGATTAAGTCCTGAATCACTAGAAATTCAAGCATGTGTGGATGATTGGACTAGAGCAGAATATAGACAAGAGATGAAAATGGAAAATGATGCAGAGGATGAATTCAATAACACAACAGATTCTAGCATTGTCGCAAGCAATGAAGATGATTAAGTAATTAATATTTATTTTCATATTCAATCTCAATTGTGATAATGTAGGTTTGATAAAAAAAAATATCAATTTCAAGAAATATAATGTATCTTTTTTTCTACTTAAAATGTTTACCATTGAAAATGCAATATATTTTTCATCATTTGATAATGTAATGTATTTATTTATAAAATTTATATCACACATTAATTCTTCATAAAATAATAATAAAATAAAAATATGGTATTTTTTTAATGTGCATTTTTTGTTCCGGAACCGGTTTATGAAGAACGGCTCTGGTTCCTTGAAAAAGTAGAACCAGAACTGCCAGTTCCGGAACCGTCCCTAGAACCGGGCCGAAAGGCTTCTAAAATCTTAATCCGTATCTGTCCTGCTTAATAGAAAAACCCGCATATGACCCCTATCCCAAAAAATTAGGCATGTGCGATATCCGTATTTTTCGAATCGAGTCCGAGTTAGATCAACCGAGTTGTTGAGTTACTGGATCAACTTGCATACCCTATTGATTAGTGTCTTGATTAGCAAGACATCTTCTATAAAGGCATATCTTGTATTGTTGTACATTACATGGAATAATACTCCATCATCTCTCTAAATCTCTTGTTCATGTTGAGTTCTTGTTTCAATTCGAGAAAACAATATACAGAGATCTTTAGTAGTTGATTATCAAAGTGTTTCTTGAATTTGATAGTACAACTTTCTTTTTGAAAACATTTTGTGCTAGGCTCCAAAAACGTAAAATTTGCAGAAGGATACAAACTACTTGTGTTTTGATCAAGCAGCCGCTTAAACATGTCTAGATCTATAACAAATATAGCTCAGTTACACTACAACATTGTACTCGGCCCTAAAATAGTATATTTTATTGTATTAGTGACCACTCTCAGTTTTACAAAACATTTTCACAGAACTTACCTCACGCTATGAAAAGCCAATATAAAACGAAGTGACAGGAAAAGATTGCAGAAGTGGGAATCATTCATGAGCAACTACGACCAGCTGTTTCCCAATGTTGCGACCGTGAAACAGACCTATAAGAGCTGCAGGGCCATTTTCAAGGCCTTCAACACTGTCTTCTACATAGATTATCTTTTTCTCTCGGATGTCAGGCAGTACAGTGTCCAGAAACTTTGAGTAGAGATGAAAGTGTTCAAAAACCGCAAATCCTTCCATACGAACACGCTTGTAAAGAAGCCAAATCAGATTGTGTAATGTTTCAGGTTTTTCACGATTGTATTGTGAGATCATTCCACACAAAGTAATTCGGCCGTGCATTCTCATGTTGAGAAACACAGCATCGAGCAATCTTCCTCCAACATTATCGAAGTAAATGTCAATTCCGTCAGGGAAGTACCTGATTAAAAAGGTTTTGATGATTAACCGTATTAATAGCTCTTAGGCCTAGAAACCCCAAAAAGAAAATAAGACTTCAAATGATAAATATAGAAGAAGATGAATAATCAATTTACAGATTAGGAGAAGGGCACAGGGGGCATTTTTTAGTATTTAACAAATAACGGCAAAAAGCATTGGAGGAAAAATGGCTTTTTCAGGTTCTTTAGTTCTTTCCTCATTTTGTTTATGGTTAGATCATTGAACATGGTAAAAACAGCTTCCAATTGTGATTTACAAAATGCTTCAATTTATCAATGGCATTACAATTTATTACCTTCATCTTGTGTTGTTCCATAAGGATACATGCATTGAAGGAGATTAATTAGAAAACTACTGGTATGTAACTTAATTGACTTTCAAAATTATATTTCATTGACTTAAGCAGACTAGAGTAAGTTTAGGCCAAAGATCAGTGCACACACCTTTTTAGAGCAGCATCGAAGTCATGCTCTTCCTTATAATTGAAAGCATTATCAAAACCGAACTGGTTCTTCAAAAGATCAACCTTGCCTAGCAAATACATAAAATTGAACTCAGAATGCATGCAGAAGAAGAAGAAATAGTTATAAAAGTCCAGACTAATAAGTCTAGTAGAGGTGCTGTGAGTTAAGAATGAAACAATTTCAGAATTTAGCAATGTTGAGATCTGCTAATCTGGAAGAGGAGAGCTGAGGCAGCCATCTCGACATCCCACCAAATTATTCAGAAGATATAAGGAAATCTAGTAAGAAAAAGACAATGGAATGGCTTCAAAATACAGTAAAAAGATAACCAACTAATCTAGATTGCTTCAGAAACAGTTCCAAGCATGAAATCAAAGGGAGATACTAACAAATTTGGACTACGAGTAAGAATATCCTGTAGTCAATGTTCAAGAAGCAGGGAATGGAAATACTACAAAGAATCAAGTTATGCAAGCCAGTAACATTAAAAAATTTTTGTATGAACCAGAGACTACATTTCATATGTCAGATCAAGTTGAGTGTGCTAGTAAATTTCACAAGATTTTTGTAGAGCCCTGAAGTTCAGGTTCATTAACATCCGAATGAAATTTCTATCAAAGAAAAGTTTGATGTACTTGAAAGTAGAACAAAATATAAGTCCATTAACCTTTTCTCTACTTCCAGCGCTTCCAACAACATAGCAACCAACCGCTTTTGCAAATTGCCCAACCAGCTGACCAACTGCACCAGATGCTGCAGATACAAATACTGTTTCTCCTTTCTTGGGTTTAGAAACTTCATAGAATCCAACATAGGCAGTAAGACCAGGCATACCTGAGCAAGACAAAAAGCAATTATGATATTGTAGAGGGTAATTCTAATTAGAAATGGCTGCAGCTATGTAGCCATTATTGTTCATTAAGTTTCCGTAACACTGGAGACGCATAATAGCCTTCTAGAAAAATTGAAGCTGGCCAAATATCAAAATTTAATCAAGTAGCTGTGTCCTTTGTGTGGACCACATCAACCTGCTCCAATTTCTTTTTGCACCCCAAAAAAAGCACTGTCCTTCCACTTTATGAGCCAAGAGTTAGTAATAAAATATCTTCAGTGCTTAGCACACTTAAAAGCTTGAGATGAACCTCATTTTGAGAACACTTTCTTAACTGAACTTCTGTAAGTTGAATTTCGTTCTAATATTGGACAAGCAGATAGAATTATCGAAGCTCAAAGGACAAATGAACATGAATTGATTGGTTACTGATAAACAATCAAGTGTTTGAATGAGCAAAATATATTGATACTGAAACCCTTCTAATGAAGAAAAATTGGTTATGATCTAACTTACACAACAGAGAATTGCTAAGATCACTGTCAACTCAGGCAATAAATGCAGTTTTTTGTTAATTGATTGTTTGTAACTTTGCTACTAGGGATCAATAATGTAATGCCTAATCAAAAATAGTTTGTGCATAACTTAAAGGTCTCATGAAACAAAGCCTAGTTGGTATCATCTAGAGCAATGTCCAATGCTGGTCACACTGAATAACAGCAAACAAAACCTAATAAATGGCAAGCTTCTGTTAGGCACAGAAGCACTAGTTTCAAGT
The DNA here is from genome assembly GCA_024721245.1 of Mitragyna speciosa. Lineage (NCBI taxonomy): Eukaryota > Viridiplantae > Streptophyta > Magnoliopsida > Gentianales > Rubiaceae > Mitragyna > Mitragyna speciosa. The sequence continues at coordinate 21,551,838 of CM045571.1, forward strand.
ATAGCATCACGGAGTTCTAGAATTGAAAAGGCATAAAAAATCTACAGGATGTATGCCTAAAACAAGAAAACATTAAATTTTTCAGTGGCCAAAAAATTTTTCAAACAATCATGACACTTACCCAGGAGTCCAGTGTAATAGGTAAGAGGTATGTCAGCATGTTCGATCTTGAAAAGAATATCAGGTTCTGCTATGAAACTGTATTCCTCCCATCCAGTTATACCCCATACCAAATCGCCTTTCTTGAAGTTTGGATGCCCTGAATCCACCACTTTAGATACCCCGAAGCCAGTGAGCGGCTGCAGATTATCAACGTTAGAATTAAGAGTATGAATCATACAAATAAATATTCACATTTATTCAATTTAACCGAATCAGAACACATGTTTGACAAAAGCTTGTTATGCTCATATTCGTATTCAATAGCGAACAGCACCAACTCAACAGGTAACTTTCCATTTCCTTTTCTGTACAACTAGGTATTTTCACGACACTTGACCCAAACAATTCTCTTTTCCATTTCCTTCAGTTTCAGAAAATTTACATTCTGCTAGAATAGCTTAAGCAAATTTCAGTGTTTCATCGGCTCAACCCACATTAGCAAATTAGGCCTTTAAAGAATATTTCTTAAAAGGTCCCAAAGAAATATTAACCAAAAAAAACAAAAAACCAAGCGACTATCATCAGAATTGTTTCCCAGTATACATCAAATTCAGCTGCTTATACATCAATTCATGAAAATAAGAGTGACATTTGCAGGGTCCCTTCTTCCCCTGAATTAGTATTAGTACAAATTCCTTTTTGATTTTCTACACAGCCCCTCTAAAATTTCATTGTTTCTCCTGAATAAAATCTAAGATGTTAGCACAACAACCTTAGACACATCCATTACTTCCCAGGTTCCATCATTAGAATCAAATATCATATTATCACTACCACATATTAAGAAATCAAAAATTCTGAACAGTAGAATATCCATATGTCACGTCCCGAACCTAAAGGCATGATCGGCACGTAACTCGAGGTGGAATAAACCGCCCCAAATCACGTAAGCCTTAACTTTCCTCTAAATTCTACCAAAATTTCAGCAGCATCTCCTCCGTTTTCGGACCTTTCCCAAAAATTTAAAAATACCTGCACAAAATTTCAGCCAACCCAATCATTTCCAACACATTCACAATACATCATATCATTTCATTTACAACTTTATACCATATTTTTCCACAAATTTATAACCTACTAATACAAGTCATCAATCATCCATTTCAACCATAAAATAAATGCTCATAAGAATTTCATCTATTTCTATATAAATATCCCAAAATTCATAATTTACAACCAACGGAGCAATTATGCCAAAAATAATATTTATAATACCAAATATTACATCACATGGCCATAAATGTAGAATAATACTTATATTATCCTGTACCTGGAACGACAAAAATAACCGAGTAATACCTCTGATTCAAATGGCTATGAGATTCTCCTCTTGGTTCTATCTCCTGCACTTTCTACAAAATACTGAAAAATATTGAGAGGTGAGTTTTCACACTCAGTAAGCATAATACATATTATAAACTATTTTAAACAATTTACTTAAATCACCACTTTTGGTATAAAATCTATGTAGTCATCACATATGACATAAAACATTCAATAAAATCACATTTTTTGTTTCATAAACAACTTTGATTATTTCTCGAAATCACAACTATGCAAAACCTATTATCCCCCGAAGGATAACTATCCCGTAAAGGGTACTCTGTCCCCGAAAGGCTATCCTCCGAAAGGTATCTGTCTCTGTTCCCCGAACGGCTATCCCCCGAAGGGTGTACTATCCCGCGAAGGGAGGGAATCATTGCGGATATTCCCTAGTCGGCATATATTAGGTGCATCCAAATTAACAATAACCCTACTAGTTTTAGTTAGCTTTGCATAGAGTTACTTTCAAATCATTTCACAACTAAATTCTTTCAACTTTATTTGACAAAAATCATTGTCACAAACAATCCTTCACTTTCTCATTCTTTAATGTTAAAACTTTAACGATATATAAAAACATACTTTGAAAAACGTCAAATGTATTATCTTATACACTCAACGTAAATCATTCACCGTTAAATGCTTTGCAAGCTCATTTAAACTTTCATATTCCAAACAAACCATTTTGTATACAAAATAAACCACTTTGTATGCATTTTTTTCAACGTGCATCCTTTTAGCAACATATATGTATGTCAATCTCAATTTATACATATAGCACACTTTAAAATATTCACAAAATGCTTTGCAAACAACATATAGTACTAGTGATTCATAATATGTATTACACTTACCTCAAATTAGGCGATGGACAAAAATTTCAACTCAATCACCCCCTTAGGCAGCTTCCTCCGCCAAATGTTCTCTTGAATCTATTATATAACATAATGATCAAAATTAACAACTAAAAATACATTAGAAAAAAATAATACTCTAACTTTAATCTAACCCCAAGGCTTAACTCAATCACTTACCCATCTTGCATGGCTTAAACTATAATCAAATCTCAACTTTAATTTCCTAAACCAACTCTTTCATTTTCTAATTGGTAATTAACACCATAACAAAACTATTAACTCTACATAATACCAAGAAATCATTTTTTTCTAAATTTCTTAAAATTTCCTAAACTCTAAAATTCCATCTACTTAATTTTTACTCCATGCATGCTATCATTTCAACCAAAAAATATCATATACTATATCATAACTTATTTAATAAAAAAAATTCAAGCATAAAATTACCTTGTTTAGGTTAATCCAAATTTTCCCTTTTCTTCTCTCTCTCTCTCTCTCTCTCTCTCTCTCTCTCTCTCTCTCTCTCTCTCTCTCTCTCTCTCTCTCTCTCTCGACTTCCTTCTTTCTTCTTCCCCCTTCTTCTTCTTCTTCTCTCTTTTCTTTTCTTTCTTTCTTCTCGCTACTTCTTTCTTTTGCTTTGCAGAAAATTCTGCTGGCTTCTATGGGAAAAAAACCCCACCGACTCTTTTTTTTTTTTTTTGCCAAATGACCTTTCTGCCCCTCACTAATATTGGGTATTACATTCTCTCTCCCTAATAAAAAAATTCGTCCTCGAATTTTGAAATCACTACATACCTGGATGTGAAAATAAACTTGGATACTTGTCTCGCATCTCATCCTCTAACTCCCACGTACTCTCTCTAATGGAATGATTTCTCCATTGTACTTTAACCATAGGAATCTCTTTATGCCTGAGCTTCTTAGTTTCGTGATCCACAATTGTAATTGGTTGCTCTACGTAGCTTAAGTTTTCACTCAACTCAACTGTTTGTGGTTCAATGACATGCGAAGAATCTGCTACGTATTTTCTCAACATAGACACATGAAATACTAGATGAACTCCAAAAAAATCTGGCGGAAGGGCCAACCTATACGTCACTGCTCCTATCCTCTCAAGTACCTCAAATGGTCCGATATACCTAGGAGACAATTTTTCTTTCTTTCCAAATCTCATAATCCCTCTCATAGGTGACACCTTAAGAAACACATGATCTCCAACACTAAATTCAAGATGTTTTCTTCTCATGTCCGCATAACTCTTTTGCCTACTGTGAGTTGCTTTAAGACGCTCTCTGATCACTGCTACCTTCTCCGTAGTCAATTGTACAATTTCAGGACCCAATAGCTTCCTATTTCCTACTTCTTCCCAACAAATAGGAGACCGACATTTTCTACCATATAGTGCCTCATATGGAGCCATCTCAATGCTCGATTGGTAACTGTAATTGTAGGCAAACTCAATTAATGGTAAATGTTGCTCCCAATCACCTTTGAAATCCATAACACATCCTCTCAACATATCCTCTAACGTCTGAATGATACGCTCGGGCTGACCATCTGTCTGAGGATGAAAAGCTGTACTAAAATCGAGTCGAGTCCCTAAGGCCTCCTGAAGTTTCCTCCAAAACTGTGATGTGAATTGAGTGCTCCTATCCGATACTATAGACACTGGCACCCCGTGAAGACTCACGACTTTGTTAATATACAATTGAGCATACTGAGCCACTGTATACGTAGTCTTTATCGGAATAAAATGAGCTGATTTCGTCAACTTGTCCACAATTACCCATATTGAGTCATAACACTTTCTCGTACAGGGCAATCCGACTACGAAATCTATCGTCACTCTCTCCCATTTTCATTCTGGCAAAGGAAGTTCTTGAAATAAATCCGAAGGCTTTTGGTGCTCAAATTTCACCTGCTGGCACACTAGGCACTTAGCTACAAATTCTGCAATGTCTCTCTTCATCCTATTCCACCAATATATATTCTTCAAATCTTGATACATTTTGGTCGAACCAGGATGTACTGTGTAGGCTGACTGGTGTGCTTCTTCCATAATCTTTTTTCTCAAATCCTCCACATTTGGAACACATAACCTATTGCCACAACGAAGTACATTATTTTCATCTATATTGAACTCCTTATTGTCACCTTTAACAACTTCATCTCGAATCTTTTCTAACTGCTCATCTTTAGTTTGGTTTGCTTTGATTCGATCCAAAAGCACTGGACGCACATTAATGTGAGCTAATAACACTCCACTATCATGAATCTCCAATTGAATCCCTTGATCATGTAACCTATGTAACTCCTGAATTAATGGCCTTCTATCGACTGCTATATGAGCTAAACTTCCAACTGACTTCCTACTCAAAGCATCCGCTACAACATTTGCCTTTCCAGAATGATATAAAATTGAGCAATCATAATCTTTTAGCAACTCCATCCATTGCCTTTGCCTCAAATTCAAATCTCTTTGCTCAAATATGTACTTCAAGCTTTTGTGGTCCGTGTAAATCTCACATTTCTCCCCATACAAATAATGTCGCCATATTTTCAAAGCAAATACTATCGCTGCTATCTCTAAATCATGAGTAGGATAATTCTGCTTGTGCTTCTTTAACTAACGAGAAGCATAAGCCATAACTCTTTCATGTTACATCAACATGCACCCTAAACCAACTCTTAAGCATCACAGTAAACCACATATCCACTAGAATCTAAAGGTAGTGCTAATATTGGAGCTGTAGTCAAACGAGTCTTAAGCTCTTGAAAACTCTACTCACATGTATCAGTCCATTCAAATTTTACATTCTTTTGAGTTAACCTCGTCAGCGGGGCAGCTATCCGCGAGAAATTCTCCACAAAACGCTTACAATAACCGGCTAGTCCAAGAAAACTACGAATCTCCGTGACTGACATCGGTCTCGGCCAATGTGTAACTGCTTCAATTTTCTTTGAATCGACTTTTATCCCATCCTTTGACACTATATGCCTAAGAAATCTCACACTATCTAACCAAAATTCACATTTAGAGAACTTGGCATACAATTGATGCTCCCTCAAAGTCTGAAGTACAATGCGTAAATATTGCTCATGGTCTTCTTTACTCCTAGAATAAACCAAAATATCATCGATGAATACTATTACAAAAGTATCAAGAAATGGCTTGAACACTCTGTTCATGAGATCCATAAAGGCTGCCGGAGCATTAGTAAATCCAAAAGACATCACCAGGACCTCATAGTGTCCATACCTAGTCCTGAATACCGTCTTTGAAATATCATCATTCATTATACGTAACTGATGATATCTTGATTTCAAGTCTATTTTGAAAAAATATTGAGACTCTTGCAACTGATCAAACAAGTCATCAATTCTAGGCAGTGGGTACGTATTACGAATTGTGACCTTATTTAATTGCCTATAATCAATACATAGTCGTAGAGACCCATCTTTCTTCTTTACAAACAACATTGGTACACCACAAGGTGACACACTAGGCCTGATGAATCCCTTATCAAGCAAATCTTGTAATTGTTTCTTAAGCTCCTTAAGCTCAGCTGGTGCCATTCTATAAGGTGGTATTGAGATTGGCTCAGTTCCAGGCACTACATCTATACAAAACTTTATCTCCCTTTCTGGAGATAATCCTGACAAATTCTCGGGAAACACATCTAGAAATTCACTCACCACCGGTACATCTTCTATCTTTGGTTCCGAAGAGTTCACATCTCTAACAAAAGCTAGATAACCACAGCATCTTTTATGCAACATGCGCCTAGCATTGAGCATTGACACGAAATTATAAGGAACTAAACTTCTGTCTCCCTGAAATCGAAACTCTAATCCACCGGGAAGATTAAAGTTCACTATCTTCTTATTACAATCTAAAGAAGCATAATATTGAGACAACCAATCCATTCCTAATATCACTTCGAAATCCACTACTCCCAACAATAGGAGATCTGCTGGAAGATCTTTATTCCCTATCTTAACCCCACAAGATCGGTATATTGAATTCACCTCATACTCTCTCCTGTTGGAGTGGACACTACCAAAGGCTCATCTAATTTTTCTGACAGTCTACCCAACTTTTAGCCAAAAATGGGGATATAAATGAGTGAGTAGCCCTGGTATCAAATAATACTCGTGCATCAAAAGAATCAATAAAAAGTATACCTGACACCACAGCATTAGAAGTCTGAGCATTCTATTTAGTCAAAGCATACACTCTCGCCTGTCCACACCCAATAGAACTCTGAGCCCCCGTATTCTGACTTCTGCCTGTATTTGGCTGACCTTTACCAGCTTGCATCAATCCTCTGCCCTCAAAACCTCTACCTCCTGAGCCTCATCCACCGGTTCCCTCTATCTGGTCTGCTGTGTAACTCAGAGCAGAAGTTACAGATGCCTGCCTCTATGTAGAGCCTTGTCGTAATAAGAACGACGGACACTCCCTGGCAAAATGCCTTTCTTGACCGCAACGGTAGCATACGTTCTGTCCAACTCTGCACGTGCCCCGATGCATCTTATTACATATAGAGCACTGGGTAGAAGGATGGGTACCCTGTCCAGACTGACTAGATCCTTGTTGGCTATAACCTGTAGATTTTTTACTCTTAACTTCTTTCTGAGAGCCCTGTTGGCCTACCTGGCTTTGATAACTAGAACCCTTGCTCGTCCCACCAGTAATAATACCACGACTTTGTTGGCCACTGAATTGTCCTGTACTTTTTCTCTTTTTCGGTCGAAACTGCTGTTCTCCCAGACTATCCATTCGTGACATCTCTAGTTGTCGGGCACATTCCACAGTCTCTCCGTATGTTGTGACTCTAGCAGAAAGTAAATGATCACGAAGTTGCGGCACCAAACCTTTTATAAACCGCGATCTCTTCAACTTCTCAGTGCTAACCAAGTGGGGAGCATACCTACTCAACTCCACAAACCGTGCATCGTACTCACTAACGATCATGGAAGGATCTTGCCTCAATCTTTCGAACTCAATTGCTTTCTGATCTCTAACGCTCTCGGGCAAAAATCTATCCATAAAAGCTTGACTGAACTGCTCCTATGTCCAATTAGGTACTTTGTCCGTCTTAAACCATCGCTTGGCTGTCCCAATTAGACAGAACTCGACCAATTGAACTGCCTTTTGAGAGCTACATCCCATCGCCTTACATCTAGAATCGATCTCCTCTAAAAATAAATAAGGAATCTTCATCTGTTTTTCCCTCAAACTCAGGCGGCTAAGTTTCAAGAATTCAAATAATGGCACCTCATTCCTCTTTAGCACGCGATGAGGATGGTGCACTCTCTGTCTGGGCATGTAATCTATTATGCTTGGCCACAATTTGTGTCAACAAGTTCAAGCTTTGGATAACATCCTGTGGCCCTAGAGTGGCTGCGGACTCAACCTCCCCTTCTGCCTCTTCTCTGCCTCTGTCTCTCTTTTTGCTTCTGTCTCTCTTTCACCTGACGTGAAATTCCGTCTACTACATCTACTACCCCAGGTAACATGAGGGATAACTATATTAGGGCCTGCCTATGGAACTCTGTCGCCCCTGCCGCAGCCTACACTTGGGGCTCTATCACCCCTACCACGGCCTCTGCTTGAAGCTCTTTCACCCCTACCCCGTCCCCTATTTAGAGCTCTAACGCCCCTACCACGGCCTGCATTTGGGGTTCTTCTACCCCTACTGCCTCGACCGCAGCCTCGGCCGCTAGTTGATCTCGCCATCTCTAATAGCAAATAACATAATTATTATCATTTCTACAAGCAATATATATATAATATACTTAACTTGAATGGTAAGAATCACTGGCATAAACTAAGATATAATAAATACTCAATGACAAGTTAAAGCCTATAGCTCCGTGATTCAAGACAATAAACTAATTTTATAACTTATTAATTCAATCTTATAAAAATAATCATAATCCCATAACCGTTGCTCTGATACCAACTTTGTCATGACCCGAACCTAAAGGGTATGACCGGCACGTAGCTCGAGATGGAATAAACCGCCCCAAACCACGTAAGCCTTAACTTTCCTCTAAATTCTACCGAAATTTTGGCAGCATCTCCTCTGTATCTGGACCTTTCCCAAAAATTTAAAAATACCTGCACAAAATTTCAGCCAACCCAAGCATTTCCAACACATTCACAATACATCATATCATCTCATTCACAACTTTACACCATATTTTTTCACAAATTTATAACCTACTAACACAAGTCATCAATCATCCATTTCAACCATAAAATAAATGCTCATAAGAACTTCATCTATTTCTATATAAATATCCCAAAATTCATAATTTGCAACCAACGGAGCAACTATGCCAAAAATAATATTTACAATACCAAATATTACATCACATGGCCATAAGTGCAGATAATACTTATATTATTCTATACCCGGAACGACAAAAATAACCGGGTAATACCTCTGATTCAAATGGCTATGAGATTCTCCTCTTGGTTCTATCTCCTGCACTTTCTACAAAATACTGAAAAATATTGAGGGGTGAGTTTTCACACTCAGTAAGCATAATACATATTATAAACTATTTTAAATAATTTACTTAAATCACCACTTTTGGTATAAATGTATATAGTTATTACATATGACATAAAATATTCAATAAAATCACATTTTTGGTTTCATAAACAACTTTGATTATTTCTCGAAATCACAACTATACAAAACCTACTATCCCCCGAAGGGTAACTGTCCCGCGAAGGGTACTCTATCCCCGAAAGGCTATCCCCCGAAGGGTATCTGTCTCTGTTTCTCGAAGGGCTATCCCCTGAAGGGTGTACTATCCCGTGAAGGGAGGGAATCACTGCGGACATTCCCTAGCCGGCATTTACTAGGTGCACCCAAATTAACAATAACCCTGTTAGTTTTAGTTAACTCTGCATAGAGTTACTTTCAAATCATTTCACAACTAAATTCTTTTAACTTTATTTGACAAAAATCATTGTCACAAACAATCCTTCACTTTCTCATTCTTTAATGTTAAAACTTTAACGATATATAAAAACATACTTTGAAAAGCGTCAAATGTATTATTTTATACACTCGACGTAAATCATTCACCGTTAAATGCTTTGCAAGCTCATTTAAACTTTCATATTTCAAACAAACCACTTTGTATACAAAATAAACCATTTTGTATGCATTTTTTTCAACGTGCATCTTTTTAGCAACATATATGTATGTCAATCTCAATTTATACATATAGCACACTTTAAAATATTCACAAAATGCTTTGCAAACAACATATAGTACTAGTGATTCATAATATGTATTACACTTACCTCAAATTAGGCTATGGACAAAAATCTCAACCCGATCACCCCCCTAGGCGGCTTCCTCCGCCAAATGCTCTCTTGAATCTATTATATAACATAACGATCAAATTTAACAACCAAAAAATACATTAGAAAAAATAATACTCTAACTTTAATCTAACCCCAAGGCTTAACTCAATCACTTACCCATCTTGCATGGCCTAAACTATAATCAAATCTCAACTTTAATTTCCCAAACCAACTCTTTTATCTTCTAATTGGTAATTAACACCATAACAAAACTATTAACTCTACATAATACCAAGAAATCATTTTTCTCCAAATTTCCTAAAATTTCCTAAACTCTAAAATTCCATCTACTCAATTTCTACTTCATACATGCTATCATTTCTACCAAAAAATATCATATACTATATCATAACTTATTTAATAAACAAAATTCAAGTATAAAATTACCTTATTTAGGTTAATCCAAATTTTCCCTTTTCTTCCCTATTTCTCTCTCTCTCTCTCTCTCTCTCTTGCTAGCCGGACTTCCTTCTTTCTTCTTGCCCCTTCTTCTTCTTCTTCTCTCTTTTCTTTTCTTTTCTTTCTTTCTTCTCTCTTTTCTTTTCTTTCTTTCTTCTCGCTGCTTCTTTCTTTTGCTTTGTAGAAAATTCTGCTGGCTTCTATGGGAAAAAATCCCACCGACTTTTTTTTTTTTTGGGCCAAATGACCTTTTTACCCCTCACTAATATTGGGTATTGCACCATAACACTTACAGAGCCAGGCTTGTAAGGAGGAATGGGAGTTCTCGTTGAAGGCCCAGGCTTTCGCATTAGAAATTGCAAGAAAGGGTCACAAGACAAGTAGAGATTCTTAAGCAGCACCCCTTTTGAGTTTTCTGGGATTTTCAAGCTTATGGTGCTATCTGTGCTAATGATCATGTCTGATTCCATGGGAAACCCTGTCACGTAGTCTTTTAACAGCACTTGCTTGTTCTTCACCACCTCTACTCCTTCTGCCATTGGAGAACTTCACTGGTGCTCGATGGTTCTTCAGTTTGTGTTGTGTGTATTTTTGTCACTCTGTAGCTGGAGGGAGTAGCAACCGTTGAGACTACAATACGAGTTTCTGGAACTGGAATGTTCATGAAAGGAGGCCTTGACATTTATAAGATACAAAAGTGGATGAATTTGACCATTGAGAACGGATGTGTGTACTTAATAAAAAGGAAAAGAAAATGATAATTGCGTTTGGTCAAATTGGAGAAATTAAAGCAATAAAAAGGGGGAACGTTGTAGATAGTTTAATGATTACTGGCATAAAGTTTCTTTCAATTTTCAACAAAGAGAAAATTCCTTTGTTCAATTATTTATTCAGGAAATCGCTGCGATAATGATAAAATTTGCCTTTGATGCCTCGAATTGAGGAATAAGGTGGTCAAACTTGGATTGTTTTTCGAATGATTTTAGATCCTTGATATATGTTCCTCAAGTTTCAACTTATAAAGTGTGCAGTTTCAAAAAAAAAAAATTATTCAATCTTTTCAAGTAAAAAATTATTAGACGTGTTGTTTCAAAAAAAATTAAATCTTTTAAATAAAAGATAAACAAAATCTGTTGTGAGTCATTCTTTTACTTTTGATCTAGCTTATTTATCTATTAATTTTTACTATTGATATTTAATGACAAATTCTAATTACAAAAAGATATATGTCACTTGTCCTACAAACATATTACAATAAATTAATAAAAATTAAAATTTTTTTAATACAAGTAACATATATTTTATTGTAACTAGAGTTTGTGATTGATTTGTGCAATTTTTTCTTTCACAAAATCTAATTACAAAAAAACATGTGCAACTTGTGCGACAACACAGTTTTAATCTAAAATTAAATTATATAACCATAAGTTTAAAAGTTAGAACTTATTATTAATCAATTATTAATAGTAGAAATGTAATTGACAGTAGTGGTAGGAGAGAGAATGGGGAAAAGAATAAAAGTAAAAGGTAAAAGAAGAGAAAGAAAAGAAATAAAAGCAATAAAGATGAACAAAAATATTTTAGAAAGTAAGGATAATTTTGTTCTAGACATGAAAGAGGGGATAACTTCCCCTTGCCGCTGGACCTGGAATCAAATCCCAATTGTGACAATTAGGAATTTGGATTTCGGGAAGCCATACTTATAATTGTGTATAGCAAATAGTCTGGGATCTCATCCTATTTGTGTGAGTCAATATACATTTAGTATAATACAACAATGATTGCTCAAAAAATAGAGGAGCTGATAAAGTTCTTTATGGAAGGCAAAGTGCAATTAGGGTCATTAACGGATGTAAACAGCAATTAAACAGCAATTAGGGCCATTCTTTGCATTGGTAGCAATGCTCTGTTCCATGTCGTGGACGCAAATGGCTAGTTGTTGAAAGGTGCTTGGATGAATTCCCTGTAGGATATAGTTTAGATCTTAGTGCATTCCTTGGATGCACATCTCTATTGCAGAGATCTCAGAGAGTTTATCCTTACAATTCAAGCTCAAGTTCCTTTATCTATCGATGCAGTCCACGACAGGTTCATCTTTTCACTGGTGAGTATTAGTTAGCTCCAACATACTAACAGTTTGTTGAGTGCTATAGAAATGGTTGAAGAACTCATGCTTGAGTTGTTCCCAATTGTCGATAGTTCCGGTTAGAGATTGATGTATCACTCAAATGCGTTGCCCTTAAAAAATTGGACAAATTGCTTAACCAAAAGGTCGCCAAATGTCCTTGCATTGTTGCATGTCTCGGCGAAATGAACCACGTGTTGCTTTGGATTTCCTTTGCTGTCAAATTGTTGAAACTTAGGAAGTTGATGTCCAACATGCATTATAAGGTCGTTTAAGCTTGCAAAATATGGTTTGGTGTAGGTGAGACTTGATTTTGCTCCACCATCATATTTCACCTTTATCATGCCTTCAATGAACTCTTTCAGTTGATCAACAAGGATCATCCTTTCAGTAATCACGGGCACTTCTTTCATATTTTTTTGTTATTGGAATGAGATTTCACCTTCAACTTGGCCAAGAGGTGTTTTGGAACCCATTTGACTTCCTTCCAGTGCGCTATCCTTTTGGCTCACAAGTTAAGTAATTGTGGCATCTACTTCATGATCACTTCCATTATCTTTGTCAATTTTGACACTTGCTCCTCTAAAGATGAAGTCTACGCCATCATGGTAGGCATCCAAAAGAGGTTGCGGAGGTAGAATCTTCAAGTAAGAGAAACTTTGATTGAGGGGTTCCTGGAGAAGATACTAAACCACAATTTGACAACTTGTCATCATGTATTGAAATTTTGGGGCGAGAACCAATTTTGAATATTAAAAAAACCTTCTCCATTGGAATATAAGCATATTTGAATCCCATCACAAGGGGAAAATATTTGATTGGCATCAAGGGAAAAGCAAGAGTTGTTGCAAATTTGAGCCTCCATATTACTTTGCATGAGGGCTTTCGTCATCCTCCTTGTCATCGAACTCGGAGTTTTGCACTAATTCGTGCAGCTTTGGCAATAATTTTGGATTGATTAGCCTTAAAACGAGCAGCCATGGAGTTGTTGTTCTTTGGAGCCATCAATGAACTTTGCAATTGAATATGCGAAAAAGAGATGGATGGCAGAGATTGTCCCACTGGGCATGCTAAAAACTTGTATGCAACAAATTTTCATGTCTACAAAATTAACAAACAAGAAAAAAAAATGACAAATAAAAATGAATTTTATAAATTTGAAAAGGTTACAATCTCTGGATGGTAATCCTTCAAATCTTTTCTTCAAATCTGACTCAAGGGTTTCAAGCTTGTTCTTGAATTAGAGTTGACTTCTTCAAACCTTAATATAGAGACTGGAAGAAAGGGGATTTGACCTCTTCAAAACTTGATTTTGAGAAAACTTGAAGAGAGGGCTTCAAAGGTCTTGAAGAACTTGAAGACTTGGAAAATTTATTGTTGAATACTGGAAGACTTTGGTTGAAGCCTCAGAGCTTTCGCAGTATATGTCTATCTGTTTGTGTCTTCCTTCCCACAAGTGAATCCCTTCTTATAGTTGTAGGATAGAAGAAAGAGGAGGACTTGTAGTATATGTTTACCTCCTGACTCATTTATTTTCAAAGAGATCTATTGTTACCCCTTTTTAATTTAAAGAGATCCTAACTTGTTTTTCTTCAATAAGATCTTTCTTTATCTCTATCCTAATTTAAAGAGATGCACGTCTTTAAAAATAACATGCCTTATCTCTTTAAAGAGATTTTAGATATATCAAGACTATATTAGAGATAAATATCCCTTACACTATCTCCTTATCTTAAAATTTATTAATAAAGAAATATATCCCTTAAATATGACATGACATACTTAATTGGCCAAATTTGGAAGACATATGGCACGATTTAATTGTTTGAACCACCTCATTTTGTGACATTACACAATATAATTCGTTAAGATAACCAACTCTTCAAATATGGACAATACATGGTGATATTTAATTGGATAATAAATATGCCATCCAAAATAATTTATAGATAAATAGTAATTTTAATTAACTTAAAATTTCATTATCTACAGTTGTAATGAGGGTTCATACTTTGTAAGATATTGGTCTTATGTTCTTGAAACAACATAGCATTAGCTATGCACTTTCAAATACAAATGCAATTGACCTGGATTCAAATAATTGAGAAAGAATATTATGAAGAATGAAAGAACTTAATCTATAGAGTACTGTCATCAATAATTATCAGATGCAGAGTTATAGAATTAATTAGGATTAAGTTTTGGTTCAAGAGTATGATAGCGAGGTAGAATTTATGGTTCAAGAGTGTGATAGCGAACGGTTAGAGCTCTACAACTCTGTCCCAGAGGTCGGGAGTTCAAATCTCACCAACATCATTCTCCTTTTCAATGTAATAGTATAGGTTTGATCATAAAAAAAAAAAAAGAAAGAAAAGAAAGAGGGCACAAGGACAAGTACGACCGCAGAGTATGTGCACTACGGTAGGATCTGAAAATAAGAACAAAAGCACTTGCTTATTTGCATTATAATTTATAAGCTTAAGATAATCAGCTTATAAATGATTGAAGGCTCCATTACTGCCAACTCAACGACAAACTGGGAGAGGACCAAGTGAAATTCTTATTCAAGAAAACTAAACTGAAAAAGGGAAGACCAAAGCCGGCCAAGAAAACGAAATTATATTATCTAAAAGATTTAAATAAAATTATAGAATGCTCAATCATATATGAAGACGACCATATGATTTTGTCCAATGAAGGAGATTTGAAAACCTTAGGGTGCGTTTGGTTCATGGGATGACACGGGATAGGATAACTTATCCCATGTCATCCTATGTTTGGTTGAGTTTTTTAAGTAGTATTACTAATCCTGTATAACTAACATAATCCCTCACTCACAGGATAAAATAATCCCATGGGGGGGTTGGTATTAGTTATCCTGGGATAAAACGTACATAGGATAACAAAAATTTTGACAAATTTAACCCTAGCCTAAATCATAAACCAAAAACTAATCTATCGATTTTCTCTCAAATCCTACTTACGGCTCTTCTGGTTTTCTTCAAATCCTCCTTACGACTCTTCTCAAATCGTCTGTTAAACTCTCTTTTAGCAAGGTATGATTTTATTCTTTTTTTGTTCAATAATTTTGTAATCAATTTCGTTGTGATTGAATTATGTTTTTTATTTTGTCCATATTGATGTTTCCAATGGTTCCTTTTTTTTTGTTTTCTTTTTGTGGGTTCTAATTAGGGTTATAGATTGCTGCTACTATTTGAAAATCTTAATTTTGTCGACTGAAGTTTATCTGTTTTCGTATTTTTTTATGTGGTTGTCTTTGACTTTGCGTGAGATTGTGTTTGGTTAATGGCCATTGATTCTACAAGAAAAGCTTCTGTTGGAATACGAATTGGGATGATTTGTAGAAAGCATAAATAATAGGAAAAAGAAGTACATATACTGAGGGGCATAAGCCGTCAACACGTGCTGCAGCGTTTGGGGCTTTTTCTCTTCAATCAAAAACTTTTGTTACGTGTGGATGTATACCTGACATACAATTTATGTTTAGACTATATAAAAATGTAATGATATCATCATTCTCTACCTCTTATCAGTATTGGACACATCATCTATTTTTCCCCCTTTCCCACTATGAAAACACATAACAAATATAATTACAATTATTAGTCAGTTGCATGAATTTAATCGTTCATTGCAAATTAGAATGCAGTCTAAACATTTTATTTCAGTTAAATTAATCTCGTTAAGTGTAAACAATATAACTTTACTTAAACTAACTAATAAAAGATAAGACATTTAACTTGGGAAAAGGGTGATCAGAACTCCTTATTACATAATTTGATGTCCAAAAGTTAAGTTTAAGTCCATGAAAGTTGGCAGTGAGTCCACTATGGCATGGCTTTGCCATTATCCCATTCTTTTTCACATCCGAATCACATACGCTAAGAGGAATGTCTACGGCTGGTGATCAATTAAAAAAATCTATGAGACTGCTGTAGACACCAAATTTTGACACACACTTTGTAAAAATATGTGTGTTACTTTATTTTAGGGGACTTTTTTTTTATTTTTCAGGGGTCAATTATAATTTTTGTGTACATTACGTCTAATTTGTCACATCAGGGGCAAAATGGTAATTTCACTATGTAAATATTAGTTTATTTTATTTTATTTCCTAAATACATGATTTTACTATTTTTATTATTATTTATAATTTTAATAATTTTTAGGAGTCATCTAATATTTATTTAAAATTTTAGCATTTTAAGTCTAATGGCACGTTTTTCAATGCACTATTTTTATGAGAATTTTCAAGTGAAAAATTTTATATATGCATTTTGAATACTCATAAATTTTCTGTAAAAATCTCATAATTTTTAGAGGTCGTTTAGTATTTATTTAATTTTTATCTTTTTGTTTATTAATGGCACGTTTTCCAATGCACTATTTTTATGAGAATTTTCAAGTGAAAAATTTTGTATATGCATTTTTGAATACTCATAAATTTTCTGTAAAAATCTCATAATTTTTAGAGGTCGTTTAGTATTTATTTAATTTTTATCTTTTTGTTTATTAATGGCACGTTTCCCAATGCATTCCTTTTATGAGAATTTTTTCGAGTGAATTTATTTATGCATAGCTCATATATTCATGAATTTCCCGTATAAATTTCATGATTTTTAGAAATTTTTAATATTTATTTTAATACTTTGTTATTATTATTTGTTATTATTATTTTTCTATTAATCGCACATTTTAATGATATGTTAATTTTTAAATTTTTGTAGTAAATTTTATTTATCCGTTTTATAACTATAAATTTCAGTATTTTTCTTGGTAATTTTAGAGACTCTAATATTTTTATTTTTATTTTTATTTTATTCTATTTCATTTTTGTTTTCCTTCATTTTCCTCCTCAAAAAAAAAAAAAAAAAAAAAAAGCTGCGTGTAGCAGCCTGCTGCTACTGTAGCAGTATGGCTGCTACCAGAACAGCAACATGGCCATACTTTCAGCCAAACCAATCACTCAACCACTCTTTGTTTAATCCCATCACACACCATTTTCACTCTCTTCTCTCTCAATCAGATTCACCATCCCTGCCTCTCCTTCACCAGAAGACATTCAGAGACATTTTCACTCACAGACACTTCACCTTTCACGCCCAATTCACAGACACGCAAAAACACACTTTCACTTCACCTGCACACACTCACTCTCTCCTTCACTCTCTTCTCTCTCGGCCTCCCAACTCTCTCTGCCTCCTCCTCCCAACTCCCCTGCAAACACTCACACACACGACACACACAAATCAATTGCACTCACTCGCTACACAATTGCACACACCACATTTCACCACTCTCACATTTTTCCCTCACAGCCTTCCCTCCCAAAAAACACACAGCATTCACCTGCAAATCGCATACATTCCATCACACACCAGAGGCACAACACCCTTGCAAAGACACAAACAAACACTCACAATCACATACACCAGACCTGCACTTCACACAAGCACACATACAACACATACACCCAACTCCAGTCACACACCAGAACACAAAGCACACACCACATTTCACCACTCTCACATTTTTCCCTCACAGCCTTCCCTCCCAAAAACACACAGCATTCACCTGCGAATCGCATACATTCCATCACACACCAGAGGCACAACACCTGCAGCAAAAACACACAAATACACGCACAACACATACACTTCACCAGTCCAAACACACACTCACAGGCACACCACCAGACGCACACAGAACACACGCACAACACATACTCACCTGCATTCACAAAAACACACACTCACACACCCCTGCACCTTCACCACACTCACAGACACACTCACCTGCATTTTCCACACAAAACACACGCACAACACACACTTGCACACAACCTGCAGATTAAAACACAAAACACACGCACAACACACACTTGCACACAACCTGCAGATTAAAACACAAACACACGCACAACACACACTTGCACACAACCTGCAGATTAAAACACAAACACACGCACAACACACACTTGTACACAACCTGCATTCACAAATCAGTCACAAACACACACTCATTGTCTCATAATACACCTGCACCAATTCACACAACATACAATTCACAAACGCACACACACACACCTGCAAGAAGAGGGAACCGAAAAAAAATCAATCAAGCAACAAACAACAACAACAGCAACAACAATAGCATCACTACCAGGTAAATCTCCTACTTTTACTTTCAAATTTCAATATTTTGTTGTTTTTGTTTTCTGTTTTTTTGTTTTGTATATAAAAAAAAAAAAAAGAGAAAACTGAAAAACGTCCGGCCGAGAGAGAGAGAGAGAGAGAGAGAGAGAGAGAAACAAACGGCGAGGAAAGAAAAAAAAAAGAAAAGAAAAAGGGGGAGAGCAGATCGGGGGGAGGGGAAAAGAAAAGGGAAGAAAAGAAGAAGAAGAAAAGGGAAGAAGAGAAGAAAGGAAGAAGAGAAGAAAGGAGGAAGAAGAAGAGAAGATCAGAAGGGAATCGGGGGGGAAGCAGAAGGAAATCGGGGAAGAAGAAGAGAGAAAAAGAAAAGAGGGAAAAGGAAAGAAGAAAAGAGAGAAAAGAAAAAAGAGAAAAGAAAAAAGAGAGAGAAAAAGGAAAGAAAAAATAAAAAAAGGAAATAAAAAAAAAAAAAACCGAAATCAGCCGGAAAAAAAAAAAAATGTTTTGGTGAAACTACGTCGTTTTGACGTAGTTTCACTCAAAACTACGTCGTTTTGGTTAGTTAGTTTTTTTTATTTATTTTTAATTAATAATAGGTATTTATTTTATAGTCCTTATATTTTCAGTAATGCTACTGTGGCCCTGAAAATGTTTGATTTGTGCATTTAAATTTCTGTTTATTGTAGATTGACCCCCATAATTTAATTTTCTTTGCAATTAGGTCCCGATTAATTGCATTTAGGTCCCTCAACTTTTAGATAATTATAATTTTGCCCCCTACGTTTTTTAATTTTTCATTTTGACCCCTATATTTGTCGGTAATTACATTTTGACCCCTATAATTTTTCTGGAATTGCAATTTTACCCTCTGATATTTATGAAAATTGCAATTTTGCCTCCCAAACTTTCTTTTATTATATTTTAGGCTTTAAATGTTACTGAAAATTGCATTTTGGCCCTTATACATTGCTGGAAATTCCATTTTTGTCATAAAATGTTGCTGGAATTCTATTATAGTCTTTGAATATGGCTGGAATTTGCAATTTGGTCCATCATGTTGCGGGAATTTTGCATTTTTGCCCCTAAACCTTGCTGGAATTTCATTTTGCCATTATATTTTTGCTGGAATTACTTTATTGTCCTCCAATGTTGCTGGAATTTATATTTTTGCTCTCCAAATAGCTAAAACTTGAAATTTTGCCTTTAAATGTTTGCTGAAAATTGTGTGTTATTTAATAAGCTTGCTGAAATTGTGTTCTTGGCTTTAAATATTGCTGGAATTTTTTATTTTTGGGCATTATACTTGTTGAAAATTACATTTTAGCTTTTAAATTTGTTGTAAACTATGTCATTATCTTAATTAGGGTTTGAAATTATAATTTTACCTTTTTGTTCCTCATAAATTACATTTTTCACTTTAGAATATTGCTTAAATTTTCACTTTTAATCCAAATCTTATAATATTTTATTTTTGTAAAAAAAAAAAAAGTATTAATTAAAATTAGTTAAGTCTTCAAAGCTTTAAATTATTTCTTTTTACATTTTTTTATTTATTTTTATCAAACTTATAATTAATGTTCTAGAATGGGGTCTTGTTAGTCTAATTAATGTTCAAATTAGTCTCTCTATTTCCCTTTTAGTTATTTTAATAATTCTTATTTGAGGTGTTAAAATTTCAATGTATGTATTATTGTATTTTATCCTCTATTATTATTATTAGTATTATTATTAGTTTTATTTTATTTTATCTTTGTTGTTTTGCTTTATTTATTTATTTATTTACTAATTTATTTTTACTTAAACAATTTTCATTTTTCTCCTAAATGATTAATTATTGTTATCATTATTTTTCTTTCTCTTATTTTGTTTATTATTGCTATAATTGTTTGAATTATCATAGCATGTTCATAGTGATCGGTAGAAAATTATTCAATTAGTGATTGATTTATTAAATAGTGATAATTTTGACATGTTTGTTCATTTTAGTAGCCATTTATACCGGGTTTACGAATGAGAGGTACCTCGATTACCCTTCCAATATTTCTTTTTATGTGCTCCTACGTGCTCCTATGTGTTTTTCTACGTGTTTTTGTGCTTATAATTTTTATCCATGTGAGAGTTTTTATTTATTTATGTCATATTATTTATTCGAATTTAATTTTTGATTATTCAAAGAAATGTAATAGATAGGTAATATTCTATTTAGCAAAATTTTGTATTTAGATAGAAAATGTAATAGATAGGCTAGATAGGTTACCTTTTTATTTTTAGATTGTAATTAGGCTTCTTCGGTGTAATAGTTAGGGCTTTTGTGTGCTATGTGTGTTATGTGCTTGTGTGTTTTATTCGTTTTCCTTAGGAACTTGCATCTAGAATACCATGCTTATGTGTTATATGCTCTTATGTGCTATTATGTGTTTTTTTTATGTGATTGTTATTTCGATCTATGCTTTATTTATTTATTTGCTTTATCATTATATATGTGTATCGTCGCCACACTAGTCCAACGCTAGTTGTGGTTAATCCCGGTTTCTTCGCTAGTCCAACGCTAGCGGAGAATTTTTAGAAAATAGGCTAGTCCAATGCTAGGCCTTTAGATCATTTTAGTATTAGGATCATTTCTCGCGTGTTCATGATATTTCACACACATTTTTATCTTTTAGGCCTTTTTCATTTTTGTATAATTTTTATATACTTTATCATTTATTATCTATTTTTAACATCTACCTAGTGCATAACATTTAGATTCCACTACACATAGAATTTTAGGTCATTTGTGTGATTTGACTAGAAATAGTCAATCTACTCACGTGGGAAGCGATGGCGTACATGTCGTTCCCCCCTCCGTGAGTAGAAACAATTAGTCACGAGTTTATTAGTCCCCCGTACCCGTTATGTTGCATTCCTACTCTCTTTGATCATTTATTATCTATACTACTATTTTCCTTTCCTTTTGCATTTCATTTTGCATCTACACTCGTGACTCCATCGGGGTCTAGACTCGGGTTTCGCAATTAATGCGATAATCCCGACCAAACCTCAATGGAATATTTCGTCCCTTATCGATATCCATTTTTAGGATTAGATTTGCATTCATATAGTTGCATCCAAATGTGATAAAAACTTTAGGGTTACATTAGAAAAATTTTAGACTAAACCTCGCAACTAGTTTCGGCTAGGTTGAAAGGGTGCCTTAGGCACGAGCCTTTGCCTTCCCTTTCTTCAACTGTGACTCCCGAACCTTTTTTCTCTTGTTTTCAAAGACCTGGAGTCGTCTAAAAGGGTTTTTCTTGTTTTTCCTATATTTTGCCAAAATCATTTCTTTAAATGAATCATTCTTAATTTTCTTACCTTTTATAAAATATTTTCGGGTGACTTGGTACACCAAAACTCAATACCAAGTGGCGACTCCTTTTTCACTAAAAAACCCTTTTTAGACTCTATTTTCGGGCCCAAAAATCGTCGCATTTCAAAAGTCCCATTTTAGGCCCTTTTTCTTTTATTTTTTAAAGTAAAGCATTTGTTTTGTCACATTTTTATCGAATCATCTTTTACAAAGCATTTTCAAAAAATTAGTTTTTACAAAAAAATTTACACGTTTTTTTTAATAACCACAACATTACATTTAATACTTCCTTTTCCCTTTTCCCGACATCTTCTTTACACTTTCTATTTATTTTCGAAAAATGGGGCGCGACAGCTGGCGACTCCACTGGGGATCACTAGTGAGTCCGAGCACTAGGTTTAGTCATTTTATTCTTTTTCTAACCCTTTCATTTTATTGCATTTGGATGCTTAGGATTGCATTTCTATTTTTCTAGGTTTTTAGGTTTTTCTTTTGCATCTTGCACTTCCCGTCTCTCGGCTACTTATGTGATGTATGTATGATTTATTCACTTGTTACTGCTTTACTCGACCGCGCTTGCATTTGGGGAAGGGGTCAATCACCCTTAGAGCCCACGCGTGTTAATATTACATTCCTTCCTCTCATAAGGAGCACTTCATACGTGCATTCGATGTTTTTACCGTTTCTATCTTTTGGTGGTTGTCACCCACTCGTCCCTTTAGGAATTAGGATTGATCTACTTAGACATGTGACCGTGGCACGACGTGCACGTAACATTGTCTAGGAGATCACCCAAACTCTTGGCTTGAGTCCACAAGTCTAGAGATTTGGGCTTTAAAAATCGATTCGCTTGGACATGTGGCCGCGGCCCGACGTGCGCGTAGCAGTGTCCAGGGGATCACTCGAGCCACCGACCAAGGGTTTTGGGATTGATGACCCTTACCCTTAGGTCTGAAGGCTTGGGAGCCAACAGCTTAATCGAGTTTAGATGCATTAGTGAGCCCAACCTCATGCATCCATGTAGGATAACTTAGGGTAGAGTCAGCCTTTCCCTATCAGGTACACCAGGCACGAGAGGAGGGAACCAACCTCCTTTACTTTCCTTATTATGTCATTTATTGTTATCTATGTGTATTATTTGTTCTTGCCAATGTGTTATGTGAATAAACTAACGCAATTTCTTTCCTTCTTATTTTTGATTGCATTCACAACCATAGAACAAAGAGCCCTGGCATGGTGCTCTCATAAGAAACAACCCTCTTTTGGCACGTTTAAATTTTATTTTGATAATTAATGTCTTCGAGAAAGATGGAAATAGAATTTTATAAATTTTCTGCAAATTGCATTTTGTTATAAATACCCAAGAGATCAATCATTGTGAATTTCTTAAAAATCCTAAAAATTTGATTTTTTCGTCTTGTATATTCTTGAATAAAAATTTTAGTTTTTAAATCCTTAGTTTTTAAATCCTTTTCAAAGTTTACTCATTTTTGTTGTACTTGTCAATTTTACTCGAACTAATTTTTTAGTTAATAACTGCACTCAGATGGTCAAATTTTTGCACAACTTGTATTTACCCTTTTTCAAAAATTAACATGTCGTTTTTGCCGCATCCCCCGCCCTCCCATCCCACATTACACAAAAGGCGATTTTAGCACATATTTCATTGGATTTTAATAAATTGGCATTTTGATTTGTATATTTCTAGATAAAGTCAGGACTTTTGTTTTCTTTCAACGTTGTGTCCCGTAACCTCTTGTAGGTTCGATTTTTCAATCAAACATTTTTAGAGTCAATAATTTCTTTTCTACAGTTCATGATCTATCTTTCTCAAAGAAAATTCCACATCACCTTCTCAAATTTGACATTTTTTGTATATTTTAGCTTGCTTTAATAAACTGGCATCATACATAAACCCTAAAGGGAATGCCATTTTGGGAATCCCATGATAGGAAGGCCATCCTTTTGTCTCGGGTACGTAACCCTAAAAGACATTGCACGTTTAAATTTCAGTAAATCCTGATGGGTGAGACCCCAGGTAAGGTGATCTGATAAAGTCATATTTTTGCACCAGAATGAATAACCCACGACGCATCAAGCAAATGCTAACAGTCCTACCTGAAGTCCGGAGGTGGCCAGGGCTCCTCCTGCCTAGTGAGATCAACCAAGTAGCAGCATTTTTAGGACCCATTGGTGACTTCAAGGAAATAGAGACAAACGGATGTTTGGTGGAAGCTCTGATTCATCTGTGGGACCCTGATTGCTCAGCATTTAGGATTAGAGACAAGGAATTGACCATTACAATTGAAGAGGTAGCCGGTTTACTTAATTTGCCAGTAGAACGGACAACCGTAATCTTTCCATTTGTTTCTGGAAAAGCCGAGTTCTGCCATTTCGCTGGATTGAGGGAGTCTGCACTACAAGGCTCCGATCAGAGTATAAGTGTGAAATTCTTGTTTGATAGGTTTGCAGATAAGGACGGGTTTGAGAAGTATTCAGGGGATTTCACGCTTGCATCCAAGGCAGCATGGGCGCACAAGAGACTTTGGGTGTATGGGTATGCCATGGCAGGAACTTACTTATTTCCAAGAGAAGACAAAAAAATCAGTTTTAAGATAACTAAGTTCATCTCCGATCTTTTCTTTGGAATCGGAGGTCAAAGGACTTCTATAGTGCCAACTGTGTTAGCCGATATATTCACTGCCTGCACCAATTGCCAAAGGAAAATCAATTTCTTTCATGCATCCAACAGGATCTTACACATTTGGGCCATGGAACACTTCAAGAGTCACTCGGCTATTCCCAACAGTTTGCCATTGATCGGATACAACTGAATAGTCACGCATCACAAAAGGGTGGAAGGAAATAGCTCGAGAGGACAGCTTTAGAATGTCTAGACTTTTTGATGACGATACCCGATCGAAGGATTCGATGGGTTCTGGATTGGACAGACTGCATCAAAGCTGCTCTCCGTACTAAGTTGGCCGATTTCATACCGCTACTAGGGACTCAGGGCATTGCCGCTTACACTCCGAAAAGATTTCTTCGACAGTTAGGGCGTATCCAAGGATTACCGCCGACACCTGATTTATCAGACTTTCTCATTATCTTTGACAAAGGAAACTGTCCCACTGAGATTCCTAGAAGATCAGAGCTGATGAAAGCATGGGAAAGCCAGTGTACAGACCAAAACTTACCGTTCGATGCAAAAAACAAGGTTACTCCTGTTACCACTCCGCAATATGAGATGTGGCTCAACAATCAAAATACTTCAACAAGACAAGTTGTCATTGATCCTGCTGAAGAGATTGCTCGATTAAGAACCCTGTTAGAAATGAAAGATCGTGAACTAATACAAGCAGAGCAGAATTCTGAAAAGAACAAGGAAGCATATGAATCTGTCAAGCAACTTTACACAGAAGCGAAACAAGAACAACGAGAAAAGAAGAGGAAATGTTTGGAGCTGAAAGATAACATCAATCACACGATGAACAGATACTCTTGGGAGCCAGATCGCAGCAAAGCTCAACGCCTAGAGGACCAACTGAAGAGAGTCTTAGATTGTATAGGAGAGTTGACCGAATGATGTACTATTTTGCTTCACTATGTCTGACTGGCTGTAAAAGTAGTGGAGTATTTTCTTTTAATGATCAAGTGAAATGAACATTGGCTAAGTTACCAAACTGAAATGCTTCTCACTCCAATACTGAAGGGGGGTCTCACCCTAAAGGATTGCATTTCATGCTAGGCCTACCCTTGGCACAATAAGGGCACTTCTTAGGACATGCATCCGAATCGTTCATACATTTACTAACTCCAATCTTTTTCCTTTTCTTTTTCTTTTTCTTTCTCAGAGTAAAATAAGACAGTGTTAGGCAAGATAAACACCTGAATCATGTTCTTTCGATTCCCATCTTTCAGGTACAGTAAATCATAGCTTCTTTTCATCGAAGCCCCATTTACACGCGATCCCGCGCCAAGTTACTGCATATAAATATGAGTAACCATCCGGATTCTTCCGAAGTGCCAACAGGGAATCAGGCATCTGAACTGACCGCGCTAAGGGCACAAATGAATGAAATGTTAACCAAGATGAATGACATGACTCACGAGGTGTCCTCACATAGCCAAATCGTTGCCCATTTCATAAGCAATATGAACAACAATGGCTCCACCTCGAATGTACCACCCGCTCGAGAAACTCCGCACATGCAACCCAATGCAGGTGGAAGTACCCTTGGCACAAACGATAATGACCCAACTGTCCAGATACAAGTCTCATCTCTGAACACTCAAGACACTCAGATACCACTCCCACCTACTCAAAATCCTCAAGTGCCTGTTCATGTTCCATCCAGCCCTAAAAATACCCAAAATGTTTCGAACCAACCTTATTACCCCCAGCAAACAACTCAATTCATCCAAAACAATCAACCACCACCGGCCCCTAATGCAAGTCAGTTTGTGATCGATACTGAGTATCAGGGAGGAGTAGAGATGGAGCCCTTTGCAAGGGAAGATAATCCTTTTATGACTGATAAGACACTGTTGAAGAGACTGGACAGATTTGATGATTTTATCAAAGAAAGTCAGGGGTTGGACAGATATGGTGGATTGGATTACGAGGACTTTTGCATGTTTCCAAATACTCAATTGCCACCGAAATTCAAAGTGCCTGAATTTTTCAAGTACAATGGCAGTGGGGACCCTGTGGTACACCTCAAAATGTTCTGTAACAAACTTGGAAGACCAACTGGAGATGACAAGTTACCAATGAGACTTTTTGGAGAAAGTTTGGAAAAAGACGCATTAGAGTGGTATTTGAAGCTAGACTTCTCGAAGATCCGAAACTGGACTGACCTTTCACGGACTTTCATTAAGCAATATGAATTCAATTGTGACTTGGTGCCTGACAGATTTGCTTTGGTAGAGCTAAAGAAGAAACCCTCAGAGAGCTATGTAGCTTACGGTCAAAGATGGCGAAGTGTGGCTGCCAAAGTGCATCCACCAATTGATGAGAATGAAATGGTTAAGCTGTTCATAGATGCTCAAGACCAGCCATATTACCAAGCGATTGTGGGCTCTATTGGAAAAACCTTTGCTCAAGTCATCGAACAAGCAGAAGCCATTGAGAGAGGAGTGAAGAAAGGGAAAGTAGTAGATATGGCTGCCATGAAATTACAAGTTGAAAATTTGCAGAATAATAACCATTTGAAGAAAGCAAATGGAAAGAAAGCCGAACCCAAGGAAGGGGAAGCAGTTTTTGTGCTAAATCAAGGCCCAGGGCCTAAACCCAGATTCCAACCCAACACGAACTATCATACCAATTATCTGCAGTACTCTCCACCGGTACATGCTTTTCCTATTTTTCCACCGTGCCCTCAACCAATTTTTCACAATCAAGCCCAACCAATGAATACGCAGTCATTCTTTCCAAATGCTCGACCCACATTTCAGAATTTTCAGCCTGCACCACAAAATAACCTGCGTCCTCCATTTCAACCTCGCCCAAGACCTATTCGTCCTAATACTTATGTTCCACCCAACTACTCTCAGAATGTTATGGGTCCAGCAAATCTCCCACAGAAAGGATCCAGGACTTTCACTCCTTTGGGGCGTCCTTTGGATCAAATCTATGAACAATTGAAAGCAGCAGGTAAGATCGGCACAATGCCTCAGGCTAGCTACTCTAATGGACTACCTCGTGACTACGATCCCCAAGGTTTTTGTGCTTACCATTCAGGAGGTCAGGGACATTCCACAGCTAATTGTCGGGCATTAAAGCACAAAATTCAAGACATGATCGATGATGGAGCAATCGTGTTGAAGAGAGGAGGGGGACAGACTCCAAATGTGGATAGCAATCCTTTGCTTTCTCATGAACCCACTGTAGGGATGATAGAGCTAGAGGAGAAATTGACAATGGAGATAAAATTAGATACTGCTAGTTTCAAGGTTTCTAACGAAGGAGCGCTGAACAACTGGACAGCTAAGTGATGGTGAATTTAAGATTGCCTTTGTTTCTAAATTCATTTCCAGATAGAGCCCTGGAATTGATTGCTTTCTTGAATGGTTTTAGCGTCTGGCTCATATCCTGTTTTGCTTTTATTTCGTCAGTCATAAGTCCTTATTTACTTTTAGTAAAATATTTTGTTTAAACTTAGATTGCATTTATTGCATTCCCAAAAGGCTGGTGCCGGTAGGTGTTTGTAAATACTTTCTTTTTAAGAAAATGCAAGTTTGAGTTCAATGAATCATTTGTTTAGTTATTCAATTGTTTCTATATTTTTTATTTTTATTTTTTTTCTTTCTTCAAGTGGTCAAAACTAAATGCCCATAATTTTCGGATGTCATCTTATTTGAAACTGATAATTGCCACTTCGATATCTCTCTAGATTCTAAAATAACGCAAGCTGTTAATGAGGAGTTAGAGTAATACCGAATAAGAATCTGGCTCCATGTTAAGAATTCTGAACGTCAAGCTACAAAATGTCAAGCTAAGTTTGAATAAATGTTTGGAGAATTCAAGCACAACAAAAGAAATAAACGTGCAGGAGATGTGATTTTAACCAATTTACCAGGGAAATTTTGTTATTTCATGTCCACAATTTCTTATTCACCTTTGGATTGTGAGGTGAAGATGGGGGATGTCATACGCTTGATATTTGTCTAATTCCCCTACTGGTTGAAATTACTTTATGTGATTTGGCAAATACTTTCTTTGAGTACTAAGAAATGATTATTATGTGGTTTGGAGTTTGGCTCTTATAGAAAGTATATCTTGTAAAGTGGTTAGAATTATGTCTAAATTTTTCACGTTTGATGAAAATTTCTCTTCTTTACTTAATTTCACATGTTAAATCATGATTATGGTCAATTAGTGCACTCATGTAATCTGTGATGTAACATCTGTTATGAGGGATTAAAAAAAAAAAAAAAGAAAAGAGAGAAAAAAGGAAAAGAAATGAAAAAAAAAAAGAAAAAAAGAAGAGAAGAAGAGAAAATAATGCAGTTTTTCTACTCTAATGGTTCTTGTACTTAGTAACCGGGAGTTTTCATCCAAAAATGTCGACTTTCGCGTCAAAAGGTACTTGAATTATGAGTAATACATTGCAAACTTGAGTAAGTAAATTGTTGAGTAACCAGGGGTCTTCATTTAACCAATGTCGATTCTTGCGTAAAAAGGCAGTTTTACTTCTCAAATACAGTTTTTGATACTTGCTTAGAGATTGAGGTGTTGAGTAACCGGGAACCTTCATAACCAATGTCGGTTTTCGCGTCAAAAGACACTCTCGTATTTTGAGTGATTAGGGCACTAGAATAAAAATATCCCTCAAGTGAAAATGAAATCGATCATAGACATGGGATGCACTTTGATTGATCGTATGATTTATTTACTTGTGAAATTCGGTAAGGCAAAGAAATTTAATTGAATTGACTTAATTGTATATAATTCTTTCTCCTTTGCTTGATATTATGAGTATTAAAGACAAGACAATAAATTGCATAATGGTCATTTACTTGGTTCTGAGGAAATGCATTTTAGAACGCACATGGGTGATTTCAATAATTGAATCATTAGTTGAGCTCGCATTTTTTGAATGATTGAGAACAAATAATGATTCAAGTGTGGGGGAATTGACAAGTGTCAAAATGGTGCATTCTAGCACATGGGCAGATGATGTTAATATATCTATCCCAAATCAATACAGGAAGATTGCTTTACTGATGCCAAATATTCTTCGAGCACTGATCTGTTTTAATGGAAAGAGGAGAGATCATCTCAATTTTGGACACTATCATCAGTTCCATTTCTTTTCCTAAAGTCAGTAATCCGAAAGAATCCTATGGTTAAGAGAATGTGACAAGTTGAAGACTCACGGATGAGAAAATTAGTATACCGACCATGGGAATCATTGGAAGTGGATGAAGAGCAGCTGACTGAGGCTTTTTGTCTGCATTGATCAGTTATGGCAATGTCAAAATTCAAATGGGAATGACATCCAAAGATCAAAAAAGCATATTTTAAACCATTATTCCAAAATTGACTTTTTGAAAAATGTTTCATTTAATTGTATTTCATTCAGTCTTTGTGTGTTGTTTATTGTAACATAAGTTTTTTTTATTTTTGACCAATTCATGTTTTGAAAATTTTGGCATTTTGCTTTGTTCAAATTTGAATAAAAGCAAAAGCAATTCTAAGTTTATCAGAAGTCAAAGGCATGCATGGATTGAAAGACTATTTTGAGAGATTTGAATTTGAGGCGTGAATGAGAATTCACTGAATCGGGAAACTTGTAGAGAGTAAAGCAAGAGACTGGTCAGAGACTCGAATGGCAATACTCATGTTTATATGCGCTAGCAGAGTCGAGAAACCATCAGATG
>CM045571.1:21582100-21602100 GCA_024721245.1 Mitragyna speciosa
CACGTTTTTTTTAATAACCACAACATTACATTTAATACTTCCTTTTCCCTTTTCCCGACATCTTCTTTACACTTTCTATTTATTTTCGAAAAATGGGGCGCGACAGCTGGCGACTCCACTGGGGATCACTAGTGAGTCCGAGCACTAGGTTTAGTCATTTTATTCTTTTTCTAACCCTTTCATTTTATTGCATTTGGATGCTTAGGATTGCATTTCTATTTTTCTAGGTTTTTAGGTTTTTCTTTTGCATCTTGCACTTCCCGTCTCTCGGCTACTTATGTGATGTATGTATGATTTATTCACTTGTTACTGCTTTACTCGACCGCGCTTGCATTTGGGGAAGGGGTCAATCACCCTTAGAGCCCACGCGTGTTAATATTACATTCCTTCCTCTCATAAGGAGCACTTCATACGTGCATTCGATGTTTTTAACCGTTTCTATCTTTTGGTGGTTGTCACCCACTCGTCCCTTAGGAATTAGGATTGATCTACTTAGACATGTGACCGTGGCACGACGTGCACGTAACATTGTCTAGGAGATCACCCAAAACTCTTGGCTTGAGTCCACAAGTCTAGAGATTTGGGCTTTAAAAATCGATTCGCTTGGACATGTGGCCGCGGCCCGACGTGCGCGTAGCAGTGTCCAGGGGATCACTCGAGCCACCGACCAAGGGTTTTGGGATTGATGACCCTTACCCTTAGGTCTGAAGGCTTGGGAGCCAACAGCTTAATCGAGTTTAGATGTCATTAGTGAGCCAACCTCATGCATCCATGTAGGATAACTTAGGGTAGAGTCAGCCTTTCCCTATCAGGTACACCAGCACGAGAGGAGGGAACCAACCTCCTTTACTTTCCTTATTATGTCATTTATTGTTATCTATGTGTATTATTTGTTCTTGCCAATAGTGTTATGTGATAAACTAACGCAATTTCTTTCCTTCTTATTTTTGATTGCATTCCAAACCATAGAACAAAGAGCCCTGGCATGGTGCTCTCATAAGAAACAACCCTCTTTTGGCACGTTTAAATTTTATTTTGATAATTAATGTCTTCGAGAAAGATGGAAATAGAATTTTATAAATTTTCTGCAAATTGCATTTTGTTATAAATACCCAAGAGATCAATCATTGTGAATTTCTTAAAAATCCTAAAAATTTGATTTTTTCGTCTTGTATATTCTTGAATAAAAATTTTAGTTTTTAAATCCTTAGTTTTTAAATCCTTTTCAAAGTTTACTCATTTTTGTTGTACTTGTCAATTTTACTCGAACTAATTTTTTAGTTAATAACTGCACTCAGATGGTCAAATTTTTGCACAACTTGTATTTACCCTTTTTCAAAAATTAACATGTCGTTTTTTGCCGCATCCCCCGCCCTCCCATCCCACATTACACAAAAGGCGATTTTAGCACATATTTCATTGGATTTTAATAAATTGGCATTTGATTTGTATATTTCTAGATAAAGTCAGGACTTTTGTTTTCTTTCAACGTTGTGTCCCGTAACCTCTTGTAGGTTCGATTTTTCAATCAAACATTTTTAGAGTCAATAATTTCTTTTCTACAGTTCATGATCTATCTTTCTCAAAGAAAATTCCACATCACCTTCTCAAATTTGACATTTTTTGTATATTTTAGCTTGCTTTAATAAACTGGCATCATACATAAACCCTAAAGGGAATGCCATTTTGGGAATCCCATGATAGGAAGGCCATCCTTTTGTCTCGGGTACGTAACCCTAAAAGACATTGCACGTTTAAATTTCAGTAAATCCTGATGGGTGAGACCCCAGGTAAGGTGATCTGATAAAGTCATATTTTTGCACCAGAATGAATAACCCACGACGCATCAAGCAAATGCTAACAGTCCTACCTGAAGTCCGGAGGTGGCCAGGGCTCCTCCTGCCTAGTGAGATCAACCAAGTAGCAGCATTTTTAGGACCCATTGGTGACTTCAAGGAAATAGAGACAAACGGATGTTTGGTGGAAGCTCTGATTCATCTGTGGGACCCTGATTGCTCAGCATTTAGGATTAGAGACAAGGAATTGACCATTACAATTGAAGAGGTAGCCGGTTTACTTAATTTGCCAGTAGAACGGACAACCGTAATCTTTCCATTTGTTTCTGGAAAAGCCGAGTTCTGCCATTTCGCTGGATTGAGGGAGTCTGCACTACAAGGCTCCGATCAGAGTATAAGTGTGAAATTCTTGTTTGATAGGTTTGCAGATAAGGACGGGTTTGAGAAGTATTCAGGGGATTTCACGCTTGCATCCAAGGCAGCATGGGCGCACAAGAGACTTTGGGTGTATGGGTATGCCATGGCAGGAACTTACTTATTTCCAAGAGAAGACAAAAAAATCAGTTTTAAGATAACTAAGTTCATCTCCGATCTTTCTTTGGAATCGGAGGTCAAAGGACTTCTATAGTGCCAACTGTGTTAGCCGATATATTCACTGCCTGCACCAATTGCCAAAGGAAAATCAATTTCTTTCATGCATCCAACAGGATCTTACACATTTGGGCCATGGAACACTTCAAGAGTCACTCGGCTATTCCCAACAGTTTGCCATTGATCGGATACAACTGAATAGTCACGCATCACAAAAGGGTGGAAGGAAATAGCTCGAGAGGACAGCTTTAGAATGTCTAGACTTTTTGATGACGATACCCGATCGAAGGATTCGATGGGTTCTGGATTGGACAGACTGCATCAAAGCTGCTCTCCGTACTAAGTTGGCCGATTTCATACCGCTACTAGGGACTCAGGGCATTGCCGCTTACACTCCGAAAAGATT
The DNA here is from genome assembly GCA_024721245.1 of Mitragyna speciosa. Lineage (NCBI taxonomy): Eukaryota > Viridiplantae > Streptophyta > Magnoliopsida > Gentianales > Rubiaceae > Mitragyna > Mitragyna speciosa. The sequence continues at coordinate 21,584,894 of CM045571.1, forward strand.
TCTTCGACAGTTAGGGCGTATCCAAGGATTACCGCCGACACCTGATTTATCAGACTTTCTCATTATCTTTGACAAAGGAAACTGTCCCACTGAGATTCCTAGAAGATCAGAGCTGATGAAAGCATGGGAAAGCCAGTGTACAGACCAAAACTTACCGTTCGATGCAAAAAACAAGGTTACTCCTGTTACCACTCCGCAATATGAGATGTGGCTCAACAATCAAAATACTTCAACAAGACAAGTTGTCATTGATCCTGCTGAAGAGATTGCTCGATTAAGAACCCTGTTAGAAATGAAAGATCGTGAACTAATACAAGCAGAGCAGAATTCTGAAAAGAACAAGGAAGCATATGAATCTGTCAAGCAACTTTACACAGAAGCGAAACAAGAACAACGAGAAAAGAAGAGGAAATGTTTGGAGCTGAAAGATAACATCAATCACACGATGAACAGATACTCTTGGGAGCCAGATCGCAGCAAAGCTCAACGCCTAGAGGACCAACTGAAGAGAGTCTTAGATTGTATAGGAGAGTTGACCGAATGATGTACTATTTTGCTTCACTATGTCTGACTGGCTGTAAAAGTAGTGGAGTATTTTCTTTTAATGATCAAGTGAAATGAACATTGGCTAAGTTACCAAACTGAAATGCTTCTCACTCCAATACTGAAGGGGGGTCTCACCCTAAAGGATTGCATTTCATGCTAGGCCTACCCTTGGCACAATAAGGGCACTTCTTAGGACATGCATCCGAATCGTTCATACATTTACTAACTCCAATCTTTTTCCTTTTCTTTTTCTTTTTCTTTCTCAGAGTAAAATAAGACAGTGTTAGGCAAGATAAACACCTGAATCATGTTCTTTCGATTCCCATCTTTCAGGTACAGTAAATCATAGCTTCTTTTCATCGAAGCCCCATTTACACGCGATCCCGCGCCAAGTTACTGCATATAAATATGAGTAACCATCCGGATTCTTCCGAAGTGCCAACAGGGAATCAGGCATCTGAACTGACCGCGCTAAGGGCACAAATGAATGAAATGTTAACCAAGATGAATGACATGACTCACGAGGTGTCCTCACATAGCCAAATCGTTGCCCATTTCATAAGCAATATGAACAACAATGGCTCCACCTCGAATGTACCACCCGCTCGAGAAACTCCGCACATGCAACCCAATGCAGGTGGAAGTACCCTTGGCACAAACGATAATGACCCAACTGTCCAGATACAAGTCTCATCTCTGAACACTCAAGACACTCAGATACCACTCCCACCTACTCAAAATCCTCAAGTGCCTGTTCATGTTCCATCCAGCCCTAAAAATACCCAAAATGTTTCGAACCAACCTTATTACCCCCAGCAAACAACTCAATTCATCCAAAACAATCAACCACCACCGGCCCCTAATGCAAGTCAGTTTGTGATCGATACTGAGTATCAGGGAGGAGTAGAGATGGAGCCCTTTGCAAGGGAAGATAATCCTTTTATGACTGATAAGACACTGTTGAAGAGACTGGACAGATTTGATGATTTTATCAAAGAAAGTCAGGGGTTGGACAGATATGGTGGATTGGATTACGAGGACTTTTGCATGTTTCCAAATACTCAATTGCCACCGAAATTCAAAGTGCCTGAATTTTTCAAGTACAATGGCAGTGGGGACCCTGTGGTACACCTCAAAATGTTCTGTAACAAACTTGGAAGACCAACTGGAGATGACAAGTTACCAATGAGACTTTTTGGAGAAAGTTTGGAAAAAGACGCATTAGAGTGGTATTTGAAGCTAGACTTCTCGAAGATCCGAAACTGGACTGACCTTTCACGGACTTTCATTAAGCAATATGAATTCAATTGTGACTTGGTGCCTGACAGATTTGCTTTGGTAGAGCTAAAGAAGAAACCCTCAGAGAGCTATGTAGCTTACGGTCAAAGATGGCGAAGTGTGGCTGCCAAAGTGCATCCACCAATTGATGAGAATGAAATGGTTAAGCTGTTCATAGATGCTCAAGACCAGCCATATTACCAAGCGATTGTGGGCTCTATTGGAAAAACCTTTGCTCAAGTCATCGAACAAGCAGAAGCCATTGAGAGAGGAGTGAAGAAAGGGAAAGTAGTAGATATGGCTGCCATGAAATTACAAGTTGAAAATTTGCAGAATAATAACCATTTGAAGAAAGCAAATGGAAAGAAAGCCGAACCCAAGGAAGGGGAAGCAGTTTTTGTGCTAAATCAAGGCCCAGGGCCTAAACCCAGATTCCAACCCAACACGAACTATCATACCAATTATCTGCAGTACTCTCCACCGGTACATGCTTTTCCTATTTTTCCACCGTGCCCTCAACCAATTTTTCACAATCAAGCCCAACCAATGAATACGCAGTCATTCTTTCCAAATGCTCGACCCACATTTCAGAATTTTCAGCCTGCACCACAAAATAACCTGCGTCCTCCATTTCAACCTCGCCCAAGACCTATTCGTCCTAATACTTATGTTCCACCCAACTACTCTCAGAATGTTATGGGTCCAGCAAATCTCCCACAGAAAGGATCCAGGACTTTCACTCCTTTGGGGCGTCCTTTGGATCAAATCTATGAACAATTGAAAGCAGCAGGTAAGATCGGCACAATGCCTCAGGCTAGCTACTCTAATGGACTACCTCGTGACTACGATCCCCAAGGTTTTTGTGCTTACCATTCAGGAGGTCAGGGACATTCCACAGCTAATTGTCGGGCATTAAAGCACAAAATTCAAGACATGATCGATGATGGAGCAATCGTGTTGAAGAGAGGAGGGGGACAGACTCCAAATGTGGATAGCAATCCTTTGCTTTCTCATGAACCCACTGTAGGGATGATAGAGCTAGAGGAGAAATTGACAATGGAGATAAAATTAGATACTGCTAGTTTCAAGGTTTCTAACGAAGGAGCGCTGAACAACTGGACAGCTAAGTGATGGTGAATTTAAGATTGCCTTTGTTTCTAAATTCATTTCCAGATAGAGCCCTGGAATTGATTGCTTTCTTGAATGGTTTTAGCGTCTGGCTCATATCCTGTTTTGCTTTTATTTCGTCAGTCATAAGTCCTTATTTACTTTTAGTAAAATATTTTGTTTAAACTTAGATTGCATTTATTGCATTCCCAAAAGGCTGGTGCCGGTAGGTGTTTGTAAATACTTTCTTTTTAAGAAAATGCAAGTTTGAGTTCAATGAATCATTTGTTTAGTTATTCAATTGTTTCTATATTTTTTATTTTTATTTTTTTCTTTCTTCAAGTGGTCAAAACTAAATGCCCATAATTTTCGGATGTCATCTTATTTGAAACTGATAATTGCCACTTCGATATCTCTCTAGATTCTAAAATAACGCAAGCTGTTAATGAGGAGTTAGAGTAATACCGAATAAGAATCTGGCTCCATGTTAAGAATTCTGAACGTCAAGCTACAAAATGTCAAGCTAAGTTTGAATAAATGTTTGGAGAATTCAAGCACAACAAAAGAAATAAACGTGCAGGAGATGTGATTTTAACCAATTTACCAGGGAAATTTTGTTATTTCATGTCCACAATTTCTTATTCACCTTTGGATTGTGAGGTGAAGATGGGGGATGTCATACGCTTGATATTTGTCTAATTCCCCTACTGGTTGAAATTACTTTATGTGATTTGGCAAATACTTTCTTTGAGTACTAAGAAATGATTATTATGTGGTTTGGAGTTTGGCTCTTATAGAAAGTATATCTTGTAAAGTGGTTAGAATTATGTCTAAATTTTTCACGTTTGATGAAAATTTCTCTTCTTTACTTAATTTCACATGTTAAATCATGATTATGGTCAATTAGTGCACTCATGTAATCTGTGATGTAACATCTGTTATGAGGGATTAAAAAAAAAAAAAAAGAAAAGAGAGAAAAAAGGAAAAGAAATGAAAAAAAAAAAGAAAAAAAGAAGAGAAGAAGAGAAATAATGCAGTTTTTCTACTCTAATGGTTCTTGTACTTAGTAACCGGGAGTTTTCATCCAAAAATGTCGACTTTCGCGTCAAAAGGTACTTGAATTATGAGTAATACATTGCAAACTTGAGTAAGTAAATTGTTGAGTAACCAGGGGTCTTCATTTAACCAATGTCGATTCTTGCGTAAAAAGGCAGTTTTACTTCTCAAATACAGTTTTTGATACTTGCTTAGAGATTGAGGTGTTGAGTAACCGGGAACCTTCATAACCAATGTCGGTTTTCGCGTCAAAAGACACTCTCGTATTTTGAGTGATTAGGGCACTAGAATAAAAATATCCCTCAAGTGAAAATGAAATCGATCATAGACATGGGATGCACTTTGATTGATCGTATGATTTATTTACTTGTGAAATTCGGTAAGGCAAAGAAATTTAATTGAATTGACTTAATTGTAATATAATTCTTTCTCCTTTGCTTGATATTATGAGTATTAAAGACAAGACAATAAATTGCATAATGGTCATTTACTTGGTTCTGAGGAAATGCATTTTAGAACGCACATGGGTGATTTCAATAATTGAATCATTAGTTGAGCTCGCATTTTTTGAATGATTGAGAACAAATAATGATTCAAGTGTGGGGGAATTGACAAGTGTCAAAATGGTGCATTCTAGCACATGGGCAGATGATGTTAATATATCTATCCCAAATCAATAAAGGAAGATTGCTTTACTGATGCCAAATATTCTTCGAGCACTGATCTGTTTTAATGGAAAGAGGAGAGATCATCTCAATTTTGGACACTATCATCAGTTCCATTTCTTTTCCTAAAGTCAGTAATCCGAAAGAATCCTATGGTTAAGAGAATGTGACAAGTTGAAGACTCACGGATGAGAAAATTAGTATACCGACATGGGAATCATTGGAAGTGGATGAGAGCAGCTGACTGAGGCTTTTTGTCTGCATTGATCAGTTATGGCAATGTCAAAATTCAAATGGGAATGACATCCAAAGATCAAAAAGCATATTTTAAACCATTATTCCAAAATTGACTTTTTGAAAAATGTTTCATTTAATTGTATTTCATTCAGTCTTTGTGTGTTGTTTATTGTACATAAGTTTTTTTTTATTTTTTGACCAATTCATGTTTTGAAAATTTTGGCATTTTGCTTTGTTCAAATTTGAATAAAAGCAAAAGCAATTCTAAGTTTATCAGAAGTCAAAGGCATGCATGGATTGAAAGACTATTTTGAGAGATTTGAATTTGAGGCGTGAATGAGAATTCACTGAATCGGGAAACTTGTAGAGAGTAAAGCAAGAGACTGGTCAGAGACTCAGAATGGCAATACTCATGTTTATATGCGCTAGCAGAGTCGAGAAACCATCAGATGGTGGCATCACTTTTGCAATTGTAGTTGTTTTCTCTTTTGCAGGTGCAATCACATCGTCATCAATTGAGACCTTCATCAAGAACGAGAATTGGGACAAATTTTTTGAGAAAAATTTGATTTTTCATTGATTTTGATGCTTTGAGTTTAAAGCAAAAAGTTGTCGAAGATTGATTTAAACTGGGGCAAATTTTTTGAGAAAATTTGATTCTGATGCTTTGAGCTTAAAGCAAAATGTTATCGAAAATTGATTTAAATTGGGGCAAATTTTTCAAGAAAAATTTAATTTTTAATTGATTTTGATGCTTTGAGTTTAAAGCAAAATGTTGCGAAAGATTGATTACACTGGGGCAAATTTTTTGAGAAAAATTTGATCACAAAAATAGTTTTGATACTTTATGTTTGAAGCAAAATTTGTAGAAGATTGGTTTACATTAGGGCAAACTTTTTAGAATGATTGATGCCATACACTGGGGCAAAATTTTTTGAAAATTTTATTTTTTTTGAGATGATTTGGATACAATGTTCGATAATTATTTTAAGTTTTCTTATGTCTCAAATTTATTTATGCATCTTTTTAGCAGTCTGAATCTCATTTTGTTCATCTCAGTCTGGTGCATTTTGTTCATCAGTTTGGAATCATACATTCATGCATGTTATCTAGCAAGCTTGCGCCATCCTGTTTTATTTTTTCAAACCGGCAGTTGTTTATAATCTTTTAGCATATTGCATGATTATTTTGGTTCTTATCCAGCATTACTTTTCCGCTTAAATCCCAGTTCGTCTATTGGGCCCCAACTCGTCCGTTGAGTTTACTTTTCTGTTTAAATCCCAACTCGTCCGTTGGGTTTACTTTTCTGCTTAAGTCCCAACTCGTCCGTTGGGTTTATTTTATTTTTCTGCCTAAGTCCCAACTCGTTCGTTGGGCCCCAACTCGTCCGTTGGGTTTACTTTTCTGCTTAAGTCCCAGCTCGTCCGTTGGGTTCACTTTTCTGCCTAAGTCCCAGCTCGTCCGTTGGGTTTACTTTTCTGCTTAAGCCCCAACTCGTCCGTTGGGTTTACTTTTCTGTTCAAGTCCCAGCTCGTCCGTTGGGCCCCAACTCGTCCGTTGGGTTTACTTTTCTGCTTAAGTCCCAGCTCGTCCGTTGGGCCCTAGATCGTCCGTTGGGTTTACTTTTCTGCTTAAGCCCCAACTCGTCCGTTGGGTTTACTTTTCTGTTCAAGTCCCAGCTCGTCCGTTGGGCCCCAACTCGTCCGTTGGGTTTACTTTTCTGCTTAAGTCCCAGCTCGTCCATTGGGCCCCAGCTCGTCCGTTGGGTTTACTTTTCTGCTTAAGCCCCAACTCGTCCGTTGGGTTTACTTTTCTGTTCAAGTCCCAACTCGTCCGTTGGGTTTACTTTTCTACTTAAGTCCCAACTCGTCCGTTGGGTTTTAATTTCTATTTATTTTGATCTGGCCGCTTAAATCTCACATTTTCATTTATATATATCACGCATTCATTTCGCAGTCCGTATCCCATTAGCATGTTTTACTTTTTCAAATTTGCATCCGTTCAGTAATTGTCTTGCATTTATCTAACATATTGTATAGTGTTTTAATGTGTTTAGTAGTTTTGCATATTATGTTCGCAGTTTTTCATATTTATTTTCAGTTCGCGATAGACTCAATCGTCAGCATTGAGTATCGTCTTTATTTGCACATTAGACATCATGTCGTTCCAGTTGCATATTTATGCGTCTTACTTTAGCATTAGTCGATTCACTTTCATGTTTTTTTTTTTTTTTCAAAAAAAAAAAAAAAAGAAAAAAAAAAGAAAAGAAAAGAAAAGAGAAAAATTTTGACTTTGAGTTGAAAGTAATCCTATTCTCAACACTTGTTTTGTTATTTTTTAGAGTCTTTATTGCGTTTATTTTGTCCACCAGTCTAAACACGCTTTTTATTCATTTATGTTTCCAAGTCTGGCAGTCCAGACGTTGCATTTTATGACTCCTGGCAGCCCAGGATCATTTTCCTTTTCAAGTTGGTAGCCCAACTTTGCATTCATCAACCTTGGCAGCCCAAGGTCATGCATCCGTCCAGCAGCCTGGTCGGCATCTGTCTATTTACTTTTCCAAGTCTGGCAGCCCAGACTTTGCATTTTATGACTCCTGGCAGCCCAGGATCATTTATTTCCGTTTCGAGTTGGCAGCCCAACTTTGCATTCATCAACCTTGGCAGCCCAAGGTCATGCATCCGTCCAGCAGCCTGGTCGGCATCTGTCTATTTATGTTTCCAAGTCTGGCAGCCCAAACCTTGCATTTTATGACTCTTGGCAGCCCAGGATCATTTATTTCCGTTTCAAGTTGGTAGCCCAACTTTGCATTCATCAACCCTGACAGCCCAGGATCATTTATTTCGTTCAAGTTTGGCAGCCCAAACTTTGCATTCATCAACCTTGGCAGCCCAAGGTCATGCATCCGTCCAGCGGCCTGGTCGGCATTTGTTTATTTACATTTTCCAGTCTGATAGTCCAAACATGGCATCTAACTCATCAATATTTATTTTTGTCCAGCAGATTGGAGTTATTTTATTTTGTCTATTAGTTTAAGCACTTTATTAGGTCTTGCAGTTTATCGCTTTATGTTATCCTTATTCAGCAGTTCGAACATTGCGTTTTCTTCTCCATTTGTAAAAAAAAAAAAAAAAAGAGAGAGAGATTTTGAATGCTTGTGTTACCAATTGTAGTCATGTTATCATTCCCATCAACAGTTTACCTACATTCGAACTACGTTTTGACCTGATTTCCTCATGTGGAATACGTAGGCAGCTCTTAGGGAGCCCGGTCATTCTTTCTGCATTTCTTACATTTATCTTTACGGGAGTCAAGGTATTTGTATTTCATTCATAGGTGAGTCAAAATTTGGTTTCGTCTACGTCTTTGTCTGGAACCTCTTTGAGCTTCCGACAAAGAGGGGCAAGCTGTAGACACCAAATTTTGACACACACTTTGTAAAAATATGTGTGTTACTTTATTTTAGGGGACTTTTTTTTTATTTTTAAGGGGTCAATTATAATTTTTGTGTACATTACGTCTAATTTGTCACATCAGGGGCAAAATGGTAATTTCACTATGTAAATATTAGTTTATTTTATTTTATTTCCTAAATACATGATTTTACTATTTTTATTATTATTTATAATTTTAATAATTTTTAGGAGTCATCTAATATTTATTTAAAATTTTAGCATTTTAAGTCTAATGGCACGTTTTTCAATGCACTATTTTTATGAGAATTTTCAAGTGATAAATTTTATATATGCATTTTGAATACTCATAAATTTTTTGTAAAAATCTCATAATTTTTAGAGGTCGTTTAGTATTTATTTAATTTTTATCTTTTTGTTTATTAATGGCACGTTTTCCAATGCACTATTTTTATGAGAATTTTCAAGTGAAAAATTTTGTATATGCATTTTTGAATACTCATAAATTTTCTGTAAAAATCTCATAATTTTTAGAGGTCGTTTAGTATTTATTTAATTTTTATCTTTTTGTTTATTAATGGCACGTTTCCCAATGCATTCCTTTTATGAGAATTTTTTCGAGTGAATTTATTTATGCATAGCTCATATATTCATGAATTTCCCGTATAAATTTCATGATTTTTAGAAATTTTTAATATTTATTTTAATACTTTGTTATTATTATTTGTTATTATTATTTTTCTATTAATCGCACATTTTAATGATATGTTAATTTTTAAATTTTTGTAGTAAATTTTATTTATCCGTTTTATAACTATAAATTTCAGTATTTTTCTTGGTAATTTTAGAGACTCTAATATTTTTATTTTTATTTTTATTTTATTCTATTTCATTTTTGTTTTCCTTCATTTTCCTCCTCAAAAAAAAAAAAAAAAAAAAAAAAGCTGCGTGTAGCAGCCTGCTGCTACTGTAGCAGTATGGCTGCTACCAGAACAGCAGCATGGCCATACTTTCAGCCATACCAATCACTCAACCACTCTTTGTTTAATCCCATCACACACCATTTTCACTCTCTTCTCTCTCAATCAGATTCACCATCCCTGCCTCTCCTTCACCAGAAGACATTCAGAGACATTTTCACTCACAGACACTTCACCTTTCACGCCCAATTCACAGACACGCAAAAACACACTTTCACTTCACCTGCACACACTCACTCTCTCCTTCACTCTCTTCTCTCTCGGCCTCCCAACTCTCTCTGCCTCCTCCTCCCAACTCCCCTGCAAACACTCACACACACGACACACACAAATCAATTGCACTCACTCGCTACACAATTGCACACACCACATTTCACCACTCTCACATTTTTCCCTCACAGCCTTCCCTCCCAAAAAACACACAGCATTCACCTGCAAATCGCATACATTCCATCACACACCAGAGGCACAACACCCTTGCAAAGACACAAACAAACACTCACAATCACATACACCAGACCTGCACTTCACACAAGCACACATACAACACATACACCCAACTCCAGTCACACACCAGAACACAAAGCACACACCACATTTCACCACTCTCACATTTTTCCCTCACAGCCTTCCCTCCCAAAAACACACAGCATTCACCTGCGAATCGCATACATTCCATCACACACCAGAGGCACAACACCGTGCAGCAAAAACACACAAATACACGCACAACACATACACTTCACCAGTCCAAACACACACTCACAGGCACACCACCAGACGCACACAGAACACACGCACAACACATACTCACCTGCATTCACAAAAACACACACTCACACACCCCTGCACCTTCACCACACTCACAGACACACTCACCTGCATTTTCCACACAAAACACACGCACAACACACACTTGCACACAACCTGCAGATTAAAACACAAAACACACGCACAACACACACTTGCACACAACCTGCAGATTAAAACACAAACACACGCACAACACACACTTGTACACAACCTGCATTCACAAATCAGTCACAAACACACACTCATTGTCTCATAATACACCTGCACCAATTCACACAACATACAATTCACAAACGCACACACACACACCTGCAAGAAGAGGGAACCGAAAAAAAAAATCAATCAAGCAACAAACAACAACAACAGCAACAACAATAGCATCACTACCAGGTAAATCTCCTACTTTTACTTTCAAATTTCAGTATTTCGTTGTTTTTGTTTTCTGTTTTTTTGTTTTGTATATAAAAAAAAAAAAAAAAAAAAGAGAAAACTGAAAAACGTCCGGCCGAGAGAGAGAGAGAGAGAGAGAGAGAGAGAGAGAGAGAGAGAGAGAGAGAGAGAGAGACCTGTGAGAGAGAGAAACGACGGCGAGGAAAGAAAAAAAAAGAAAAGAAAAAGGGGGAGAGCAGATCGGGGGGAGGGGAAAAGAAAAGGGAAGAAAAGAAGAAGAAGAAAAGGGAAGAAGAGAAGAAAGGAAGAAGAGAAGAAAGGAGGAAGAAGAAGAGAAGATCAGAAGGGAATCGGGGGGGAAGCAGAAGGAAATCGGGGAAGAAGAAGAGAGAAAAAGAAAAGAGGGAAAAGGAAAGAAGAAAAGAGAGAAAAGAAAAAAGAGAAAAGAAAAAAGAGAGAGAAAAAGGAAAGAAAAAATAAAAAAAGGAAATCAAAAAAAAAAAAAAAAAAACCGAAATCAGCCGGAAAAAAAAAAAAAATGTTTTGGTGAAACTACGTCGTTTTGACGTAGTTTCACTCAAAACTACGTCGTTTTGGTTAGTTAGTTTTTTTTATTTATTTTTAATTAATAATAGGTATTTATTTTATAGTCCTTATATTTTCAGTAATGCTACTGTGGCCCTGAAAATGTTTGATTTGTGCATTTAAATTTCTGTTTATTGTAGATTGACCCCCATAATTTAATTTTCTTTGCAATTAGGTCCCGATTAATTGCATTTAGGTCCCTCAACTTTTAGATAATTATAATTTTGCCCCCTACGTTTTTTAATTTTTCATTTTGACCCCTATATTTGTCGGTAATTACATTTTGACCCCTATAATTTTTCTGGAATTGCAATTTTACCCTCTGATATTTATGGAAATTGCAATTTTGCCTCCCAAACTTTCTTTTATTATATTTTAGGCTTTAAATGTTACTGAAAATTGCATTTTGGCCCTTATACATTGCTGGAAATTCCATTTTTGTCATAAAATGTTGCTGGAATTCTATTATAGTCTTTGAATATGGCTGGAATTTGCAATTTGGTCCATCATGTTGCGGGAATTTTGCATTTTTGCCCCTAAACCTTGCTGGAATTTCATTTTGCCATTATATTTTTGCTGGAATTACTTTATTGTCCTCCAATGTTGCTGGAATTTATATTTTTGCTCTCCAAATAGCTAAAACTTGAAATTTTGCCTTTAAATGTTTGCTGAAAATTGTGTGTTATTTAATAAGCTTGCTGAAATTGTGTTCTTGGCTTTAAATATTGCTGGAATTTTTTATTTTTGGGCATTATACTTGTTGAAAATTACATTTTAGCTTTTAAATTTGTTGTAAACTATGTCATTATCTTAATTAGGGTTTGAAATTATAATTTTACCTTTTTGTTCCTCATAAATTACATTTTTCACTTTAGAATATTGCTTAAATTTTCACTTTTAATCCAAATCTTATAATATTTTATTTTTGTAAAAAAAAAAGTATTAATTAAAATTAGTTAAGTCTTCAAAGCTTTAAATTATTTCTTTTTACATTTTTTTTATTTATTTTTATCAAACTTATAATTAATGTTCTAGAATGGGGTCTTGTTAGTCTAATTAATGTTCAAATTAGTCTCTCTATTTCCCTTTTAGTTATTTTAATAATTCTTATTTGAGGTGTTAAAATTTCAATGTATGTATTATTGTATTTTATCCTCTATTATTATTATTAGTATTATTATTAGTTTTATTTTATTTTATCTTTGTTGTTTTGCTTTATTTATTTATTTATTTACTAATTTATTTTTACTTAAACAATTTTCATTTTTCTCCTAAATGATTAATTATTGTTATCATTATTTTTCTTTCTCTTATTTTGTTTATTATTGCTATAATTGTTTGAATTATCATAGCATGTTCATAGTGATCGGTAGAAAATTATTCAATTAGTGATTGATTTATTAAATAGTGATAATTTTGACATGTTTGTTCATTTTAGTAGCCATTTATACCGGGTTTACGAATGAGAGGTACCTCGATTACCCTTCCAATATTTCTTTTTATGTGCTCCTACGTGCTCCTATGTGTTTTTCTACGTGTTTTTGTGCTTATAATTTTTATCCATGTGAGAGTTTTTATTTATTTATGTCATATTATTTATTCGAATTTAATTTTTGATTATTCAAAGAAATGTAATAGATAGGTAATATTCTATTTAGCAAAATTTTGTATTTAGATAGAAAATGTAATAGATAGGCTAGATAGGTTACCTTTTTATTTTTAGATTGTAATTAGGCTTCTTCGGTGTAATAGTTAGGGCTTTTGTGTGCTATGTGTGTTATGTGCTTGTGTGTTTTATTCGCTTTTCCTTAGGAACTTGCATCTAGAATACCATGCTTATGTGTTATATGCTCTTATGTGCTATTATGTGTTTTTTTTATGTGATTGTTATTTCGATCTATGCTTTATTTATTTATTTGCTTTATCATTATATATGTGTATCGTCGCCACACTAGTCCAACGCTAGTTGTGGTTAATCCCGGTTTCTTCGCTAGTCCAACGCTAGCGGAGAATTTTTAGAAAATAGGCTAGTCCAATGCTAGGCCTTTAGATCATTTTAGTATTAGGATCATTTCTCGCGTGTTCATGATATTTCACACACATTTTTATCTTTTAGGCCTTTTTCATTTTTGTATAATTTTTATATACTTTATCATTTATTATCTATATTTAACATCTACCTAGTGCATAACATTTAGATTCCACTACACATAGAATTTTAGGTCATTTGTGTGATTTGACTAGAAATAGTCAATCTACTCACGTGGGAAGCGATGGCGTACATGTCGTTCCCCCCTCCGTGAGTAGAAACAATTAGTCACGAGTTTATTAGTCCCCCGTACCCGTTATGTTGCATTCCTACTCTCTTTGATCATTTATTATCTATACTACTATTTTCCTTTCCTTTTGCATTTCATTTTGCATCTACACTCGTGACTCCATCGGGGTCTAGACTCGGGTTTCGCAATTAATGCGATAATCCCGACCAAACCTCAATGGAATATTTCGTCCCTTATCGATATCCATTTTTTAGGATTAGATTTGCATTCATATAGTTGCATCCAAATGTGATAAAAACTTTAGGGTTACATTAGAAAAATTTTAGACTAAACCTCGCAACTAGTTTCGGCTAGGTTGAAAGGGTGCCTTAGGCACGAGCCTTTGCCTTCCCTTTCTTCAACTGTGACTCCCGAACCTTTTTCTCTTGTTTTCAAAGACCTGGAGTCGTCTAAAAGGGTTTTTCTTGTTTTTCCTATATTTTGCCAAAATCATTTCTTTAAATGAATCATTCTTAATTTTCTTACCTTTTATAAAATATTTTCGGGTGACTTGGTACACCAAAACTCAATACCAAGTGGCGACTCCTTTTTCACTAAAAAACCCTTTTTAGACTCTATTTTCGGGCCCAAAAATCGTCGCATTTCAAAAGTCCCATTTTAGGCCCTTTTTCTTTTATTTTTTAAAGTAAAGCATTTGTTTTGTCACATTTTTATCGAATCATCTTTTACAAAGCATTTTCAAAAAATTAGTTTTTACAAAAAAATTAACACGTTTTTTTTAATAACCACAACATTACATTTAATACTTCCTTTTCCCTTTTCCCGACATCTTCTTTACACTTTCTATTTATTTTCGAAAAATGGGGCGCGACAACTGCTGGACAAACAAAATAAATGGAGACAAATGTAGAGTTAGGATTTTCTTTATGTTAATCGGAATATCAGTAGAATAATATGGCATGAGTTGACTAATTTTCCTCTTGCGCATGCATTTAACTGGTGCTAAACATGTCTTGCATTTAGACTCTTAGCTAGTACATTGAAAGTTCTTCACAATATCAAAACTTCGACATAAAATTCGATGGTAAGTTAATCTAATTATGAGAAACCTTGAGGAGTCTAGTGCAGTTAACTTGAAATTTGTCACATCCTGCAAAGGCAATCTAGTTAGCTTCTAACTGTTTTGATGAAATTCTAGCTGGATTTGAACTCCAAAGTAATGAATTACTCTTTTCGGCAATATACAGTAGCATATATCCATCAAGCTACTCATTTTGAATGTAAAGATTAGCTTTTGGGAACATTCTCTATCTAAAAGTTTTTTTAGTTGTTTTTTAACTTTTGATTTGTAGTCATCACTTTGCTTCAACTGCTGACTATATGTTAAAATCTAATAGAAACTTTCTTTAGAACAATGGAAGTCCATAGTGGAAATCATCACAACGAAAGTCCATGTGGAAATCTTTGATTGTCAAAAATCTTTAACGGTTTAGACAGGAATCATTTATTAATGTCATAGTCCCTAGTTACCTTCTTATTGCTATTTACCATTAATCTCAAAAGAACACACAGCATTCAAGTAGTGTCAAATAAACTGGGGGTTGCTAGTATTTAGCTTATCTATGTTACCACTGTACGTTTATAAATTGGACAGCTTGCATTTAGTTTATATAAATTCACATTTTTTGCTTGTCACGATATATTGCCAGGTACATTTGTGACAACTAATATATAAATAAATTAATTAAAATATTTAGAATAGTAGTAACTATATCATATTCAATATAATAATTATATATGTATTTTTTAATTACTTTTTCTATTTTATTTCAGTGATCGTATCACGTAATGGATTCTATGAGAAAAGGACTGATGTGCTTGTGGAGTTGGAAGAAATTATTATGCAATCTATATATGTTATCACTATGATATTAGTCGCATGTCATCATCATCTAAATTATTCACGTAAAAGAAGCATAGCAAATTATAGCATGAGTGAGAGAATAGAGGATCAAATTAAACATCTTGACAGACTTATCCATTTTAGTGATAGATGGTGTGTAGATAACTTGAGGATGAACAGGAATGCATTTGCAAGACTTTGTTATTTGCTACGAGTAAATGGAGGGTTAGTTGACTCTAGACATATTAGAGTTGAAGAAAAAGTAGCAATGTTTGTAAACATTTTGGCACATCATCACAAAAACCGTACTGTCAAATTTAGTTTTATGAGATCTGGGCAAACAGTTAGTAGATACTTTCATGCTGTGCTACAAGCACTTTTGAGATTGCATTCCCAACTCCTTGTGAACCCACAACTAGTTCCTCAAGATTGCAATGATCCAAGATGGAGGTGGTTTAAGGTACCTATCAAAAATATTTATTCACATTTTGGCGAAAAAAGGTGTTTTATTTACATCTAACATTGTGTGGTATTTCATTCTAACAAGGGATGCTTAGGTGCTTTAGATGGAACATATATTAAAGTAAAGGTGTCAGAAATTGATAAGCCAAGATATAGGACAAGAAAAGGAGAGGTAGCAACAAATGTTCTCGGAGTTTGTGACAGAAATATGAAATTCGTATATGTTTTACCCGGGTGGGAAGGATCTGCTGCCGATGGAAGAGTTCTTAGAGATGCAATCAGTAGAGCGAATGGCTTGAAAAGTCCCTATTGGTATGTTTGACATAAAAAGTAATATGTAATGGTATTTTTTAAAAAAAAATTTGATTAAGATGTTATTTTTCAGGTAATTACTATCTATGTGATGCTGGTTATACAAATGGGCCAGGATTTTTAGCACCATATAGAAGGCAACGGTATCACTTGAAAGAGTGGGGAGAAGGTTCTCTAGCTCCCCAGAATAATCATGAATTTTTCAACATGAAAGCATGCTTCTGCACGTAATGTCATAGAAAGATGTTTTGGACTGTTGAAAATGCGGTGGAATATCCTTGAAACATGGTCCAAATTTTTATCCTATTAAGACCCAAAATCGCATTATTATGGCTTGTTGTCTTCTGCATAATTTTATTCGCAAAGAGATGTCAGTTGATCCTATAGAAGATCAACTTCAGGATAGCTTGGATAATGAGGAGATGAAGTTGAAGAAACTAATGAAGGAAATTATTGATACGGTTGAAACATCTAATGAGTGGAATGAGTGGAGAGAAAATCTTGCAACCTCTATGTATAATGAATGGAGAAATGTATTTTGAAATTTGATAGGAGATACTATTTCTTAAATTTAGTATTATGGTGATTGAATACTATTTGTTCTTCAGACTTTAAACTATTTGCTTGGATGATTGTTTAATTTAATAGATCATGCATGTATTATTAATTTTTTATGATTTGTTTCTTTTATAACTAAATAATTATTTTTTAACTTTGTATCATTTTAACTTACAATATTGATTGTTCTTTTATAGATATGGAACTCCCTTCAATTGGTCAAATTAAAGGAAAGGGTAAGAAAACTGAAAAAAGTAGACGAGTATGGACAGCTAGAGAAGAAGATGTATTAATAGGTGCTTTGAAAGAACTTTGCATAACAGGTTGGAAGTGTGACAATGGCACATTTCGTTCTGGCTACACTGTCATACTTGAAAAAAGCAATGCTTAAAGTATTTCCATCAACTGATTTAAAAGCTACTCCACATATTGAATCAAAAATTAAAATGTGGAAGAAAAATTATGGTTCATTGGCATCTATGCTAGGGAAAAAGTGGTTTTGGTTGGAACTTTGTTGACAAAATGATCACCTGTCGACTCAGATGATGTTTGGGAGAACTACGTTAAGGTAACATTTATAATTAATATTTACTTTATTACATTGTTCAAGTTAATTATTTATA
>CM045571.1:22237207-22269022 GCA_024721245.1 Mitragyna speciosa
GAGCGGTTGTTAAGCGTAAGTAACGCTTCATAATTTCTGGACTCATGGACATTAACAACGATCTCTTCACCTTCTGGTTCTCGGCATACCATTTTTCATATCCATCTTATGACTCCTTTGGTGGTGTTTTACGACCTTGTATGTAGGTAAGTTTTTTCCATTCTGCAATATGCATCTCCATGAGTTGTGACCAAACACCATAGTTTGATTTGGTCAAAACAATTCCTGGATTAAAGGCACTTTCAGATTGAAAGACAACAATATTTTTTTCACTCATTTTCAGATGAGTTCAAGAAACGAAATTGGATATGAAATTGTTGTGGTATTTTGATTGGTTCAAAAAATTTCTCAATTGTGTGGCTCTAATACCACCTTTGCAATGATGAATCAGTTTATTCATGGACACATATTTCTATTCATCTTTGTATAGAGTACATATAGTGGTCATATGCAAGTTAATCATGATCGACAAATGTGGTAATATAATCACCAACAATCAATCACTATAAGCAAGCCTAATCACCTATAATCAGTCACTTATAATCAATTATTATAATCAAGCCTATCACTTAAAAAGGAAAGGATAATTACAAAAATTTGTATCCTAATATTTCAACATCTAAAACCCAGTCCACCATGCTACTTGAAATCCATTAGTATGCTCTAGCTAATCCAATGCATTTTCCTGTTTCCCTGTGAGTCTTCCCACCAAAATCTTGACATAGAGCTGCTTATGTCTTTCCTTAATTTCTTAGATAGTTTAAAACAAGACATGACATAATTTAGGAGGGACAAGATCACAAATTTGATGAGCGTTTCTTTATAGCTAAGCTTAACAATTTTCCTTTCCAACTCTCTAGCCTCTGTTTAATCGTGTCTTTAACAAAGCTAAAGACATGATCTTTAGCTTTTGTTATGACCATAGGAAGTCCTAAGTATTTTGCTTGAGCGACTGTCTTCACTCTCTCCAACTCTTGACAAACTGCTTGTTTCTTTTCTTCCTCCATTTTTACTGAACAAAACTAATGATTTTATAAGGTTGATCTTTTGTCTAGAAGCAGCTTCATACGTCGCTAGAATCCTCTCGATCTTCTCAGCTTCCTGGGCACGTATTCATTAGCTAGCGTTAAATTTTTTAAATGGTGAAGCTAAATCTCGTAAGTAACTAAATGTGAATAGGCATAATTGTTTGTGAGTGCATTCAAATAGTAAATTGTGTGTGAATTGTATAATAATGAATACCTCAAGAGCACTCTTTAGAAAAAATCTATAAATAAATACGTTTCCATTTAATTAGCTTGAATAATTGGTACATCTGGGCAAAAAAACTTTATTATTAACCACAATTAAGCACCATGATAAACTACCCTTTCTAGTGCTAGAAAGATACTCAAGCACGCTAGTTAGGTCTGCTCCATCTCAATTCTAAGAACTTTCCTGCAATAGAAGATTTGTTGATAGATATTATGCTATAACGTTAATTACAATACGTCTTCCCATCAGAGGTTTGCCAAGAATGAATACTTGCTGACCTCAATGATATGGTACTAGTAATTGGTAGTTTAAGGTTTTTTTGATTTATCAAAAGAGATTGGCTAGATTCATATCTACAATTGCTAAAATTGGGACTAAGCTAGGCACTTGACCCAGATCTCCCTAGAAGTAGCTTGCAACACAAAAAATATGAGAACACATGGGGAATACTTCCAAAAGTGCCTCCAATACTTAAGTTAGTAGTCATCTTACATGAATAAAGGAATTAAGGAGACTGAATATGCTCAAAGGTCTGTTTTGAGACGAGGGCATTTATACTGAATAGAGGGGAGAAAAAATGCATCTTGAGGTTGAGACCCTAGCTTAGTGTCTTGAAAATTTGATAATTTTAGCTTGATATTGCAGTGGACTATTTTAGGTGTGAACTAGTCTATGTAGAAATAAACCTAAACTTGTCTTTATTCACATGAGGTCTCCTTTCGCTTATGGAAGAAAGTTGAGATCCATATAAGATCTACTTTGTCTTATCGAAGAAAATCGAGATGTCTTTATTTATTGGCTCTTTTTCACCTACTATGTGGATGAAATTAGATCAATGCTTCAGCTGAAACTAAGGCAATCGCAAGTGAATACCAAATGGAGGTGGTACTAAGCTTTTGAGGCCCAAAGAGATTGAATGCTTGCACAACGTGGAAATGATCCACAAATTGGGTCTAAATGAGTACAGCCAATTTGAAATCAGACGTCATGACACTAGATTGGGTTGCCCATTTTTGCTATCCACAACACCTTATCATCTTGTGCAAGTGATTGAAAGGTGTAAGTTTAACCCTTACCAATAAACGATATAATAATTATTTCTTGTTACTCCCCCCTCCCAAAAGTGTGAAATAGAAATCCCATATTGACGGGATTTGACGTGCCTTTGTTCATAAATAGAAGATATATTTGGAGACCTGGTTAGAATAATCAAAACTAGGTCAATGGAAGTGCTTTAACCAAATTCTGATAGCAGAGCTAAAATCACCAGCTAGGATTTGACATATGCTTCCAGAAGTCATTTCAAATCCGGGCAGTAAGCATCATCCATGCATGCAAACTCCATATTCTTCTATTTGCTATTCTCCCGTTTGATTGCTGAAATGACACTGCTTTTCTGCACAAAAGGATCATCTCCTCTCCTTTTCGGGTTGAATGAAAGATCGGTTGGTACTCTAAACTGAATACATACATAGTAAACATGGCGCTAGAAAGTTATCAGCAAAAGTGAAACCGTGAATACACAGAAAGACAAAGGTGGAAAAAATTACTGTCCCTAAGAATACTGGCAATGGGCTTCTCATGCACTTCGGGTTACAAAAAATTGACCATGATATAATAGGCCCAGATTCACTTCTGGTAATGCACTCCGCTGAATCTCCTTTTGGAAGCCTAACAATAAAATGTTTCTCGGACACACAGAATATCCTATTTAAGCAAAATAAGTGATCTCTTCTTCCATGATGAAACTCAAAAGTCATTCGTCAAAGCCTCTACATTATGCCAGTGCCACAGAGTGAATTAAATATACAAAGGAACTGAATAAAGCTGAGAAAGTGTCCAACTACGACGATATTAATATTCGTTCTATTTCATGAAGATTGAGAGTTTATGCCCCAGCTCATATATCAGGAGGAATCCACTGATGGAAGCAGCCAAGTAAAGAAACCAACTCCGACTTCCCCTTTTAATCGCTTCGATCCATAGTCCACCAACATATTCCAAAGTTCTCCAACAGTCCACTCATGGGATATAATCCACTGAGTAACCTGCTCGGCAAACAAACGGTATCTGAGAAGGGAACATGAAAAGCAAATGTCTATCCATAAATCATGAAGGTAATCCAAAGTCCATAGAGTCATATCACAAAATCTAGTGAACACAAAGCCGAAAAACATTATCTAGTGAACTATGTCGCAGCAGAAAATATTGTAATAAAATAATTTCAGCATTCAACATAGAGAGCCACACTGTTGGCTACTCAATTTGTTCAGGTTTTATTTTGCCCCTTCAACATTGATTCATTACATTTTGACTCCCAAATTAATTTCATATTTAAGAGATGAAATAGAGAAATTACAAATTTACCAAAAAAAAAAAAAACCCAAAAGTTAAAGCCGAACAATTTAGTAGGTAAATGGAGAAAAATGGAATTAAGTTCCATGAACAAAACAAAATTTGGCAAATCTAAGGAGCCAAAAGATAGTTGCCTTTTAGGATTAGAAAGAGAGCATTCTTGGTCAATCATTTGACTGCATGTCTCAAAGGAAATCACATGACCAGAAAGTGACAAGTTCCTCTGAAGAGTACATGCGGGTTCAGAAGGAAGAAATATCAAAAATCACTGGACAGACGACAGAAATTGTAGGCTAAACCTTACTACCGTCCTATCATTAGCAATCAGAAGAGGCTTCTGTTGGAAACAGATTCGAAGATGTACCACTATAAATGTTGTCTTCATGAAGGAAAGTACAAAGTGAAGGAGATTATCCATGTAAAAAGAACATTACTATTGGGATAGTTGCTTGGTATGCTAAATTTATGTATGAAGAAATGATCAATCACTTGTAGCACATACACCAGTCCATGGAACTGTTGGGGGTAAGAAACGCTAAAAGTTCAGAAGAAACTGAAGAACTTTATAGATTCAAAGAATGAAGTCTTGAATACTCTTTCTGTGAAGTCGTTGTTCTACCAAATATATGTACACTTTCAAATAGGTTAATTTTCTACTTCACATGGGGTCCCCCCCCCCCCCCCCTTTCCTCTCTGTGTTCCTCAACAATACTCCCTCTGTCCTGTTCCATTAATATTGTAAGACAATCACTTCTTGGCTGTCCCAAAATGTTTGTCATTACCATAGCTTATAAATAAATGTTCTCCAACTTCCATGTTATACTTTTTCTAAAACTCAATTTTCTCCTTGTTTGGAAGCTTTCAAATTAAATTGGTACAAGGACATAAACCGAATGTCTAATCATGCTGCAAACAACTGCATCCATATACTACAAGCGTGCATTTCACGCACTCACTCCCCAGCATAATCTCCCAAACTAAGTTGGCCCCAATTTTCATCTCACTTGCTAAGGAAAATTCTCCTGGCATCCACATGCACTTATGTTCAGTTTGCAGAAGGAAAAAACTGGAAATCAGAACAGAATTAACCAATTTGTGCACTGTTATTGGAAAGTCCAATTCTCCAAAAGTGACGAACAAAAATTATGATCTGAGGGAGTAAATGTCTAAATGCTAAAAAAATATTTCCAAGATCATCTTTTATTGTGGGAACGCACTCAAAACATAAAAATTAACCAAGATAGCTTGTCCTTCAGTTACTTCTTTACTTTGGCTTTCCTTGAACAGATTACCATTAATCAGCAGCAATAGCAATAACAAAGATAGAATTAAAATCCCTGATGCTAAACATCATTTACAACTGCCAGAGGTACCTGGTCTAGCACGGCCAATGTCTCCAAACCAAACGTGTGGTACAAGATGAAAGGTCTTAGTGCCTGTCAGATGTAATAAC
Organism: Mitragyna speciosa; assembly: GCA_024721245.1. Taxonomy (NCBI): domain Eukaryota; kingdom Viridiplantae; phylum Streptophyta; class Magnoliopsida; order Gentianales; family Rubiaceae; genus Mitragyna; species Mitragyna speciosa. Next base: position 22,242,270 of record CM045571.1, read on the forward strand.
AATCATTACTGAGATAATAGTAGAAGAACTACAAAGAGCAGATGAAATAAATCCAATCGAGTACAAAATGCACAAAATCTGTGAATTCATCCCAAACCAATTTAATTTTCAGAAACAGTGACCAACATTATGTCACACCATTATGATATTACATAATAGCATTTGGGCCAAGCATCTGTTCAGAAAAAATAACAGAAATGATGCCGTAAGCACAGAACAAGATAATTCAAGAAACTATCTTAGAATTAATTTGGACTCCAAGATCCGCCATTTCAGTAATGTAGGACATCAACTTTTCTTATCAAAGCAAATAGAAAATGCTACATCAGAAAATTGAAACGAATTTCTGGTATTTACTAGGAACATAAGATTACATAAGCAGCATAAAAATGGAAAAAAGAAAACACCATACAAATTTTGCTATTATAATTTCCGATATGGATTTACTTAATCGGCAAGTGCATTGCACAATACAAAAACTACTGAAAATGATGCCTATAAAGGACATCACCTGAGAAGCAGCAAGCCACTGAATAATAGCTTTAAGTTCTGGATCTCCACCAAAGGCACCACAGCCCCAATTCCCTGTGGCAATCCCAATTTCCTCTTCATGCTGTGAAGGCAGACAGCCCTTTTTACGATGGCACCTGGTCAGCTGATTTTCTCCAGCTTCAGTTGTTTGAGATGAAATTGAGGGATCTTCAAGAGTCTACCATAAAAAAATATACATATATAAGACGGAAGCAGATAGCAGGATTCGCATTGCAGCATAAATAAGTAGGGTTTCCAACAATATTAAGACCATCACATAAAGCCAATGCATATAAACATTTTTAAAGAAGGAAATGAGATCTAAAAACTAGTTTGAAAGGAAATCCCACCAGAGTATCATTTATCAACTTCTCTCTCAGTTTCTTAACATTAAAATCAACCTCAGATTCCCATTGTTCATGATCTTGGAACAGGTCTTGATACTGCTGATATTTAGAGAGATAAAAAAAGCCACAAAATGCCTTGTTAATCTCCCTGCCAAACCAAAACACTGAAGCATTAGAGAAGTGTGTCATACATCAGACTTTTATCTAAATCACCTAAGCTGGAGATTAAGAAAACAACCAATGTCCACAAAATATGTTGTCATTTTGTAATACCAAAAAAGTAGCATCAGCTACCAGTTAGTTGATGCTTGGGCATATAAATTTCATTTCCCAAAATCATTCATTTTCAGTCAAAGTTTGCCCTGGATCAAAGGCTTAGTACCTTAATCCATGTCCTCACATTTTTTTCCGTAAATGCAGCGTGTTTAGATTAGATCATAACGATGTTAACATACTATACCAGTTGCTATTCAACGCTTGCTTGAGGAATAGAAGAAGCTGTTTGCTCCTTTTACACAGAGGGACTGATTGCCGCTTCTCCAGTAAATATTGATGGTATTCGTGAACCTCTTTCTAGATCTTTACTTTACAGAAACAGGTGCCACTATTCCTATTTCTCAACTATTGAAAATTCGAGGCCATTGTAAACAAATTTTTTACACATCCACACTTCAAGCATAATGCCCTTCCTTGTTTGTATTTTCTGAGCAATCATGATTTTACAAATGCACGTAGTTAATAGCAAAGTAACCATCGATTCACTGGCAGAGTCTAACCTAGATACAGAATATCTACTGTTAAATCACTTGAAAGATCACACATTTTGGTCTGCCAAAATTTGTGAACAATTAACTTCACATATCATCAATGGCCACTGACTAATAAACACAGGAATTCTCATGCAGATTGCACAGCTAAAACTTTATTCTCGCTACATTCAGATGAACTAATATAGTCAGTCTGCCATTCATTCCCTCTCTCTCTCTCTCTCTCTCTCTCTCTCTCTCTCTCTCTCTCTCTCTCTCTCTTCAAATGAGGTTTCTTACTACTCATCTGAATACCTGCTAACATCTATGAGCAGTTATGGTCATTGAACATTCAAAATAATTCAGGACTCTAATAGGTTAGCCTACAAGAAGAATATCTGTTTAATCTTAAAAACACAGAGTGGCCAGTCAACACAAAGTTCTGTATTTGCACATTGTTCAGCATATCAACAAGAAGTATAGCATAAGATTAGATATGTAAAGATCAACAGACCAAACTTATATACCTGAGAAGGCATTTAGATCCATATTGTCTCTTTCCAGGACTACATAGTGCATCTATTGCAATAATTCTTGTCTTACGCCTCCCTACAGAATCAATATCCTTATGGTCCACATAGTCACCAGAAAATCGGAACTGAAGAAGCATATCTGTAACAATCATACAAATTACAGACTAAATTCTAGCCAATGCAAATAAAATACATAAAAGATACAAGTCATACTGCAATACAGAAAGGAAACTTAATTCCCATGTTGAGCCATTTAGCAAGAGATTAAAACTGAGTCATACTTTGCATACTATTCCAAACAAACTTTGGCTCCACTTTTCTGATTCTTGTCACGAATAAAGTAAGCTTTAGAACAGATTACCATACTGTGATCCATAATTTTTGCACTACAACTAAAACTAGCCAAAAATCTCCTTCAGCCCATTGTGCTGTCAAGATCAGACCATTCCCAATCCATTTGCACTATGTTAACTACCTCTTTGTACATATTGAGTCCTCGAAATCTACAAGCCATTCGTATTATTCCAGTTTGACTTTCAACTACCTCTTTGTACATATTGAGTCCTCAAAACCTATAAGACATTCATATTATTCCAGTTTGACTTGTGTAAAAGGTGCAAAATCATATCCTTCTTTTTCCTGAACACTGAAAGAAAATCATTACCGTTGCCTAAGGGGGCAGAAATCTGTCTAAGCAATATGCATAAAAGCAGAAAAATAAAATTTCTAAGAATCATATTAACCGAAATTCAGCAGGCCTAATTGTAGCATTGTGTCTGAAATTTTATAGAGCTGAAGTATTCCCCACGATGACAAATATAACTTATTTCGAGTAAATACAACAAAAACAACCATAAACAAGCCTTATCTGCTAATTGATACTTGAACACAACACCACCCAAAGTTCAAGTGATGTAGGACAAGATTGAATTATTCTTGCCTACGAACGCAAGCGGAAGATCGAGAGGGATTGGCACTGTTCACGGATGAACAGTACGTGAATAGTAATGCTACAGTAGCGTGAACAGTGTTAGAGGGAAGAAGAAAGAGGAAATTTGGAAAATCTCAAGAAACAAAACAAACTAAAACAATAAACTAAAACTTTATTAATCAATCTTTCTCTCTCTACTAGAATAGCCTAATAACAAAGGTATTTATAAACTAATGACTTACCTAAAAAAAAGAAATCTATTATAAATAGAATTCCTATTTCTTAAGAAAACAAAACACTTAAAGAATATTCCTCTAACAACTCTAACTCTAATTAGTTAACCTACCATAATTGAATAGCTAAATAAAATAAAAACATAGTTGCTGGAAAAATTCCTGCGAACATGTAAAAGACTAAAATACCCCTGAGACAGGAATTCTAGAATAATGACTCTTAAAACATCTACTAATGACACTAATTTCATCTTAAGACCCTAGGGATCACCATGGACATCTCGTTTTATACCAAAATTCCTTCTTGCTTGCAAGTGGTCTTCTAGCTTTAGTTATAGGCTTCCAAATACGATATTTTTTATCCAACCAGCTTATAGCTGCTGCATCATCAAGCCACCCAGCATGACAACACAACACAAAAGTTAGCAGCTAGTCTGGGATGACTTCCATACAAGTGAATAAATAGTTGCCAACAATCAATGAGCTGCCAATATACTTATCAATCAATCTCGCTCCATGACAAGTGATCTCAAACAATCAGCTATTAATACTCACCCTGTGTAATTGGAAAACCTTTCAGTACCAACAATTTCTATGGCTTCATTGTCTGCCATCGTAGGCAAGAAAAGCATGCCAGCCACCAACTCAGCATTGATCATAAAACGGATCTCTTCCTGAAACAAATATTATAAACTAAATACCAGAAAGTTTTTCAAATTAAATATCCAAAAGCTCAATATTCATGCATCAAAAACATGAAGGTAAACAACAAACTGGCATATGTATGCTAAAGAACAGGTTTATGAGACAAGAGTGAGATCAGCAAAAACCCCAGCAAAGGCAAAATAGATCATCATTTCAAAGAATTTATAACTCTCATATTTTTCTTTTCATTTTTTTAAAACTCTGATGCAGCCATTTTTCGAACCAGAACATCACAAGGAGTCTGTTCTAATCAACAAAACATCAGACGACTAAAAGGATTCCTTTTAACACCATGTAGAAACATCCTAGCCCCATTATCCACCTTTCCAATTATAAATTTCTCTTAATTTTACAGTACAGAAGTCAATATGTAAGCATTTGAGCACCACCAAGCATTCCTTAGCTACATGAATCATAACTTATCAAGCTTGTCAATTTTAACAGGGGAAAGGATCTCCATCAGAGGTTAAGAATGAAGTTAAAAGGTTTGGTGAGCGTTGAAGAGTTTTGCGAAGATGTTGGGATCACAAGCTGCCAAATGGTTTCCTTTACATGCTGCTAGAATGGAACTAGAAAAATGTCAAAACAAAAGTAAGGGAGAACAAAAGAAGAAGCTAATGGGCAAAAGGAACCAAAAAGGCACCTGGTGCTCAATCTCTCATTCCTTTTATGTTAGAAGACCACAAGTTACTTGGGATTTCTTCTGTGAATGTGTATGAAGATGATAATAGCCGAAATCAGTTAAAAATTGCATAAATTAACAGATGAAATCATAGAACGCCACTTAGGCAGTAGGATGGGCATGAATTGTTTGCCTGTTGGGCTTCGCAAGTTTGAGATCTATTTCTTTCTTTTCCCACGTAATGATATACAACCCAATCTGATGCATACCAATACAGTATTGCAACAGTCATGTCATTTTTCCTATTTCCATTCAGCAGAAAATTTTTAATTCAGAAGACAAATTCTATATTTGGATAAAAAAAGGATAAAATTGCTTAAAAATATATAGGTTTGAATAAAAAAATATACATATATTCATGGTCATTAACAAGTCGAGATGGACTGGTAATGCACCAAATGCCATCATCAGACAACACAAACTTTATGAACTAGCTAAGTAATGTGAATCAGATGTATAACTTCTAGCTTCTTATTGATATGTGGAGGATGATTAAAAGCTTGAAAGAAAACTGAAAGTCAATAATGCTATCTCAAGCCAAAAAGGAAACCTGCACACAACCCCGACGAAGGGCGCCACCACCTAAAAACTGATTTGCAAAGTCCACTTCCAAAGCTTCATGTAACTGATCTTCAATTAACCCAGAAGTATGGACCTACAAAGAAAAGAAGAGCGGCAACATCAGTATCTTACACATATCAATGGGTCTCTAAAGTAGGCACCAATTTGGTCTATGGATCTGGTGGTTTAGAATTTTTTAAGGCATTTCTTCAAAGAAATGGAACAGAACAAATTTTTTCCCCAATTTTAACAACCCTCAGATAACTTTGTATTTTATACAGCATTAATTGTAACAGCTGCTATATATTACACTTCTGTAAGTTGTTTTATAGCGTCTCTAGTCATTTGATACCTCAAAAGGGCACAGGGATAAATCAGAATTGCTCCAGAAATCAGGCTTTGGATAAGAAATGCCGACAGTGCTTCGTTCCAAGGGAAGAACTTTACGCTCAAATGAAACATAACCCCTAGGCATGCACGAGCATATCCTCTCAAAATAGTGAACAATGCACTTTATTTTGTGCTCCTGACTCCCTTCATAAAACTCATACAGGCACCTGAAAACACAGTTATATCAGATAAAACTACTTGGCAATGGAACAGAAGATTGAGATAACAACAAACAGAATAGATCAGATTAATTAGAGAAGTTATGATATCCACAATCGCATCCAAAAGTTTACATTTTCTCTTCCAAAAATTTCATGACTGCAGGGCTCATAGTTGTTAGTCGCCCATAGTGTATCACAATGCAATGGTCCCCATGAGCTACAGCACACAGTGTGCAGCATGGTGCGCATGCTATATTGAAGAGAGGCTCACTTAATGTGGAAGATACAAATTTTTCTTATACATAGTAATTCGACAATAAAAGCACTATATATTCTTGTAGTCTAAGAACGTTAGCCTACCAATGTTCTCAAGCATAAAAGCAGATAAAAGAGAAAACAAAGTAACACATACAAAAGCAAGCCAAATAAATGCATAGAGTGATTTCAAAATAAGTAACAGTATGCATCCAGCATCCCAGATTAGATTTGATAAATCAAATAATCCATCTCCTATAATGCCATCTTAATCTTTATCATAATAGGACTTATAACACTCAACATCTCCCTCTTCACTCTCCTCTTTTTCTTCATGATTATCAATTAAGATTTTTCTTCTTCTTCTTCATCAGAGAGGCAAACAGTTAGAAGAAGAGGAGGATGAGAAGGAGAGAGAGAATACATAATTAAGCAAGGGTTGCAAGAGAGATGGTTGAGAGATAACCCCGGGTTTACCCTTCAATTTGCTGCAGAGTTGACCCTTCTTTTTGTCTATAACGGTAATAGTTTTAGGGCAACGTAATTAAGTATGCATGGATGCAGAACAAATGATGTAGAACCAGTTGATCTAACTGTTGGACTAGGAATCCAAGAAAATCATATGGTCTAGATTAAAAATCTCCAAAACTTCAGAAAAGTGTGGAATTTAAGTGCTACGTGCTATGCACAATGGAGCACATAGCACGCTACTGAAAAGCCGCTATGCTATCTGTAATATGCCACTAAACTTCTTTTGGGGCTATGGCGAGCTATGAATGACCATGGCAGGGCTAAACACCTCCCCTCTTCTTCCTCCTGTCCTCTCTCTCTCTCTCTCTCTCTCTCTCTCTCTCTCTCTCTCTCTCTCTCTCTCTCTCTCTCTCTCACACACACACACACATATATGCCTTGGCGAGCACATGTATCAGTTTGCAAGCATGCAGGAGAATAAAAGTACAGTACCACATGGACATTACAAGTGATGGTGCGGGCAATAATAAAGACAGGAGGTGGTGGTGGTGGTGGTGGTGGTGGTGATGGATGATAACATACGCAAATAAATGAAGAAAGTTGATCGTTGGGAGATCTTTGGCACCTCTATTAACAGTAGGAAACAAAGAAAAGAAAGCGCACGAAAGTAGAGCAGCAATCAACTCCTGTAATAGAATAAACGCAAAAACAAGCAGTTTAGTAACAGTGATGATGGTTGGAGCAGAACAAAAGCAGCCATGAATTATTATTATAGCACTAGTATTGTTAGTAATAAGAGTTACTTGAGAGAGAAGGACAAGGCCTGGCTGCTGAGATTCCAACAAGCGGAGGCAACAGGAGGTCTCAAGTCCTCCGCGGCCGTCAACAACCAGTGCTGCAGCAGCAGCAGAAGAATTATTATTTTGATAATGAGCCTCCAAGAGAGAGGGCAAATTCAAGAGCAACTGAGCCATCTTGGGTAAAACCTCCTCAAACCACCTGACGGCGTCAGCCCTAGGCATCAACTGTCCATCCAGTCAATTCATTCATATTATTAAATAGAGAATTTTAAAAGTAAATAAAGAAATAAAAAGGAAGGGTGATTGATGGTATACGTACGTCGTCGAAGAAGAGAGAGTAACCGTGAAGGGCGGAGGAGGAGGAGGAGGAGTAGTTGAGGGAGTTGCGGAGGTCGGAAATGGCGAGGGAGAGGAGACGGCCGGAGTGGACGTTGCTGTGGAGGGGGCCTTTGGTTAGGGCTTTGAGAGCTTCGACAACCGGCGGTGGCCAGAAAAGAGACGACGACCGGAGATGCAGGGGCAAAAACGGCAGGATTGACTTCAAGTCCTCCCATGTTTTATTATTAGTGTTATCATTAATATCCATTATTATTATTAAAATTTATGGTTCATCTCTCCCAATCCTCCTTCCTCTGGGTGGGTGTTCATATTGCTATTGTTGTTGTGTGGGGGATCGGTGGAAGCAAATTGGAAATTTTGGTAAGAAACCGCCCAGCCTTTGTTGTTGGCCATTTGGCGCAAATTTTTCCGGCCAATTTAATTTATTTCCATTTTGGTCCTTCAAAGTGGCCTATTACTCTAGTTTGGTCCCTTAAACTATAAAAAAGTTACAATTTGGGAATCTCTCTCTCTTTTTTTTTTTTTTTTTTTGTGTTTTGGGGGGGTGGGGGGGGGTTTAATTTCAGTTTTGTCCTCTAAAGCGGTCTGAATTGTAATTTCATCCTTCAAACTTAAAAAAAAAAAAAAGTTTGAATTTGGTCTATCAAAGTAGCCAAATATATTAATTTGGTCTCTCAAATTAAGAAACTCTCATTTTGTTGTCTAAAGTAGCACGAAATTTCAATTTGGTCCCTTTATATGTGCCCTGTTTTAGGGGGAAAAAAAAAAGAAGAAAAGAGCTGATTTTATTTGTTGATGTTTGATGCAAATCCCTTCTATAAAGGACAGTTTATGAATATGAATAATATTTTGTTTCATTCGTTGACTTCTCATTTTGGTCATAGTTTTGAACTTGCGTTTTGTGTTCAGTACGTTTTTAAAACTCATCCTTTTGAAGTCCAAAGAAAAAAGTTGAGAATGGAACGATAGGAATTTGGTTTGCAAACAAATATATATATATATATATATATATATATATATATATATATATCGAAGCTTATAGGAAGCAAGAAAGGAGTGAATAGGGACTATGCCTATTCTGGTTTTTATGACCAACATTGGACTAGCAACTAGTGTAGTGGCAAATGTATGGGTAATTTGGAAGGCTTGCAGTTCAGATGGAAACCAATATTTTGAAAATTGGATCGGACTGGCCGGTTCAACCCGTCAGACAGCGAACTAGCTAGATTTTCGATTCGATTCATTTATTGATTTAATTGATACATAAAACCGTTTGAACCGTACGAACCGTTCGAACCGGCTCAAACTGTTGAACCAGTAATTTTTTGTATTTTAGTATTGTGGAAAAAAATTTGCAAGTGGGAGGTTTTTGAACTCAAAACCTCCCACTTGTACTTCCAAGTTGAGGACCACCCCACTAAAGTCCTATTTGTTGGTTTTATGTGATGAATTATTTTATTTGTTCTTTTTTTAATTTTCTTTATTAAACATTTTTAATAAAATTAATTGATTCTTACATTTTTTGTTATTTATTTCATTTATCAATCATGTTGGATGAAATTAACTCACTCTTATTTTTGTTAGTTTCTTTATTTCCATTAATCGTGTTTAATGAATTTAATTAGTTCTTACTTTTTTTAGTTTCTTTGTTTCTTTTATTAATCATGTTTAATGAAATTTCTTTGGAGAAAATATGTCTAAAGTTAAAGCCTAAAAACCAATTCTAAATAAAGTTTAAGCTCTTTTAAAATCAAATTCTTCATTGATACAAAATTGTTAGAAGTTAACTCTCATTAGGTTGTGCCTAAAAAAACAAAAAACTAAATAGATCTAAACTGATAATTAGATAATCAAACTAAAATTTGAAAATGATTTGAGTATGTGAACCTACTTTACAAAATAGGGCAAATGAAGAATTTTTAATTTTAAAAAATTACATATACATTGAAAAATAAGTCTTGATGGTATTAAAAGAGTACAAAAGCAGCAAATATGATCTAATAATTTAGAATTTTCAAGACTATAATTTAAAATACTTAAAAATATAATAATGTACTTTAATGGTGAATTTTAAAGTATCTGTTTCATCTATATTTTTTTGGTACACTTACTCTTTATAGTTATCATATATTTTATACTTGTAATGCCATTTTCTTTGTTAATTTTATTGTCATAGATATAGAATATTTTCTAAATTTTTTACCAAATATAATAGATTCATTAATTTGTATATTTAAATATATTCAAACAATAATGTGGTGGGATATATCTAGTATTTGTTGTTATATAATACATTAAATTAAATTAAAAAAATATTGAATCCCGGTCTGACCGTCGGACTGTGACCCAAACCCCCTTCCGGTTCATTGACCGGTCCGATTTTCAAAACATTAATGGAAACTCGATTGTCACCATGCAGAGGGGGAATTGGACTTGTACTTTGCGGTTCATTCTATCAACCAATTAGAGTAGAAAGTTGATTTTTTGGAAAATAAAAAGGAGCTACTTGAATATGCATTTTGAATCTCTCTATCTCTTCCCTCCCTTTTTAAACAAAAAAATGGAGAGAATGAATTAATATGTAACAAGCCCGTTTGAGTTTATTTTGTTTGTACATCCTCTAGGGTGTGTCACGCCCCATTTTTCGAAAGGGAAAATAAAATAATAAAATGATAAGTGTGTCTAGTCGGGAAAAAGGGAAAGGAAAAATTAAATGTGGTTGTGTTTATTGGAAAAAGAAGCGTGTAAATTTCTTGGAATGTGATAGATGTGTCGGAAAAAGGAAAAGGGATAATTAAATGTGATTTTATGGTTATAAAAAAAAGAGTGTTTATTTTATTGGAAAAAGAAAATTTTTAGAAAAATGCTTTGTAAAAGATAACTCGATAAAATGTGACAAACAAATACTTTATTTTTTAAAACAAAACAAAAGAAAAAGGGCCTAAAATGGGACTTTGAAAATGCGACGGTTTTTGGGCCCGAAAATAGAGTCTAAAAAGGGTTTTTTAGTAAAAAAGGAGTCGCCACTTGGTATTGAGTTTTGGTGTACCAAGTCACCGGAAAATATTTTATAAAAGGTAAGAAAATCAAAATGCTTTATTTAAAGAAATGGTTTTTGGAAAAAATAAGGAAAAACAAGAAAACCCTTTTAGACGACTCCAGATCTTTGAAAAACAAGAGAAAAAGGTTCGGGAGTCACAGTTGAAGAAAGGGAAGGCAAAGGCTCGCGCCTAAGGCACCCTTTCAACCTAGCCGAAACTAGTTGCGAGGTTTAGTCTAAATTTTCCTAATATAACCCTAAGATTTTATCGCATTTGGATGCAACTATATGAATGCAAATCTAATCCTAAAATGAATATCGTTAAGGGACAAAATATTCCATTGAGGTTTAGTCGGAATTACCGCATTAGTTGCGAAACCCGAATGTAGACCTCGACGGAATCACGAGTTTAGGTGCGAAAATAGAATGCAAAAGAAAAGGAAAATAGTAATATAGATAGTAAGTGAACAAAGAAAGTGGGAATGCAAACACAACGGGTACGGGGGACTAATAGACTCGTGACTAAATGTTTCTACTCACGGAGGGGGGAACGACATGTACGCCATCGCTTCCCACGTGAGTAGGTGACTATTTCTTAGTCAAAATCACGCAAATGACCTAAGATTCTATGTGTGGTAGAATCTAAATGTTATGTACTAAACATTTGTTGAAAAAATAGATAATAAGTGATAACACATATATATAAAAATTATGCAAAAATGAAAAAGGCCTAAAAAAGAGAAAAAGCGTGTGTAATGGTCATGAGATGCACACAAAAAAATGATCCTAATGCTAAAATGACCTAAAGGCTTAGCATTGGACTAGCCCTATTTTCTATAAGTTCTCCGCTAGCATTGGACTAGCGAAGAAAACGAAATTAACCACAACTAGCTTTGGACTAGTGTGGCGACGATACACATATATAATTAAAGCAAGTAAATAAATAAAGCATGTATTAAAGCAATAATCACATAAAAGCAAATAATAGCAAGTAGGAGCACATAAGCACATAAGCATGATATTCTAGATGCAAAGTTCCTAAGAAAAGCAAATAAAACACAACATAAGCACATAGCACACAAAGCCCTAACTATTACACCGGAGAATAACCTAATTACAATCTAAAAATAGAAAAAGAATAAAAGATATCCTATCTAACCTATCTATTACACTTTCTATCTAAAATACAATAGGTTTTAATTAATAGATTAACATACACTATCTACTTACATTAACTATCTAAATACAAGAATTTTACTGAATAGAATATTACCTATCTATTACATTTCTTTGAATAATCAAATATTAATTTCTAAGTAAATAACATGCATAACTAAATAAACACTCACATATGTATAGAAAATTATAAGCACAAAGGAGATATAAAAAAAGCATATAGAAAAACACAGTAGCAGCACGTAGGAGCACATAAAGAGAAATAAAAGGGTAATTGAGGTACCTCCCATTCATAACCCAGGTATAAATTGCTAAGAAAATCAACAAACATGTCAAGGTACCACTATTTAAAGTATAAAATATGAAATACTTAAAAATTGAGCATAAAATGTCAATTTCGAACAAATTAGGGACTTAGAATAAAATTTCAACAAGTATCTAGGGCTTAAAACTAAGATTTCAACAAGTATAGGGACTTAAACTAAAATTTCAGCAATGTTGGGAGGGATAAAAATGAAATTCCAGCAAGTATTGGGGGCAAAAATGCAAAATTCCAGCAATATTCTAAGACAAAATATAATTTCCAGCAATGTTGGGGTACAAAATAAAATTCCAGCAAGGTTTGGGGGGCAAAAAATGCAAAATTCCAGCAATATTCTAAGGACAAAATATAATTTCCAGCAATGTTGGGGTACAAAATAAAATTCCAGCAAGGTTTTGGGGGCAAAAATGCAAAATTCCAGCAATATTCTAAGACAAAATATAATTTCCAGCAATGTTGGGGTACAAAATAAAATTCCAGCAAGGTTTGGGGTACAAAATAAAATTCCAGCAAGGTTTGGGGGCAAAAATGCAAAGTTCCAGCAACATGAGGGGTATAGAATTATAATTTCTAGACATATTATTAACTTAGATGTAATTGAAATAAACTACAAAATTCTAGGGGCTAATTAAAATAGAATGAAGACTTAAATGAAGTAAATTAAAGTATTGAAGGGCATAATTAAACAATTAAGCATTTAAGGGGAGCAAAATGTAATATAATCAGATGAAGATAATGAAAATAAATAACTAAAGGAAAAAAACTAAGTCTCGGCTACAAATTTCCTTTTTCTTATCCTCGGTCTTTCTCTCTTTGGATTTTTCTCTTCGGCCTCTCTCTCTTCGGCCAATATTTTCCTCGGATTTTCTCTCTTCAGCTTCCCTCTTCGGATTTTTCTCTTCGGCCACTCTCTCTTCGGATTTTTCTCTTCGGCCTCCCTCTCTTCGGATTTTTCTCTTCGAATTTTTCTTTTCGGCCTCCCACTCTTCAGCCATTTTCTCTTCGGCCATTTCTCCTCGGCCATTCCTCTTCGGCCATTTCTCCTCGGCCATTCTCTCCTTGGATTTTTCTCTTCTGCCATTCTCCTCGGATTTTTCTCTTCGGCCATTCTCCTCAGCCATTTTTTCTTCGGCCATTCTCCTCGGCCATTCTCTTCGGATTTTTCTGTCTTCACTCTCTATTCTCGGATTTTTCTCTTCGGCCATTCTCTCTTCAGTCATTTCTCTTCGGCCATTCCTCTCTTCACTCTCTATTCTCGGATTTTTCTCCTCGGCCACTCACTTCGGCCATTTTCTCTTCAGTCATTTCTCTTCGGCCACTCACTTCGGCCATTTTCTCTTCAGTCATTTCTCCTCGGCCATTCTTCTCGGCCATTTCTCTTCGGCCACTCACACACTCTTCTTCTTCTTCTCTTCTTCTCTTCGGCTCACTCACTCACTCTTTTCTTCTTTTCGTCTCTTCCTCTCTTCTTCTCTGCTCACTCTCACTCTTTTCTTCTCTTCTTCTCTCTCTCCGTTCTTCCTAGTTAATTTTCCTATTTCTCACCCAAGTTTTTTTTTTTTAATCAATCTTTAATTTCTTCATAAAATACGATTGTCTAAATCCAAACAGCAAAGCTATCGAAATTATGGATTAAGAGGCAATAATTCAAAATTTCTAAGCAGGAACATCATGAAATTTATGGTATGCAAAAATCAATTTAAAAGGACTGAGAACCTTACCTGGTTTGGCTGAGAAATTGGTGGAACTTGGCAACGCTGGTGGATTGATTTTGGCAGCTGATGGTGGTGTAATCGTGTGTATGCAGTGAGAGCCGAGAGGGAGAAAAGAAGAAAAAAGTGTCTGTGTTTTTCTTGAGAGAAAAAAAGAACTGATGATGTCTGTGTGTGTTGCAGATGGGTTGTATGCAAAAAATGAGAGCAAAAGTGTTTTTGTGTAGGTGTGGAGTGGGTGAGGAAGGAACAAAACTCATCCAAAATCCCTCAAAATTCGTTTTTTGCAGGGGTTGGTTTGATTTTCCTGCTGGCTGCGTGCAGCAGCTGCAGAAACACTGCAGCTGCTGTAGCAGCGTCTTCTTTTTTTTTTTTTTTTTTACTCCGTTTGTTTTTCTATGTCCCTGATAAAATAAAATACACTAATATCTACCTAGCGAAATTACCATTTTGTCCCTGATACGACGAATTAAATATAATACGCGAAAATTGTACTCGACCCCCGAAAAATGAAAAAAAATACCTCCTAAAATAAAGTAACACACATATTTGTATAAAAGGTGTGTCAAAATTTGGTGTCTACAGGGTGTGTCAAACATTTATTGTTGAACGATATCATGATGTTACTTATTGAAGAATGATTGTTTTGCAATTTCAATTTCAGCACCCAATCAAAAAAAAAAAAAAAAGAAAAACTTCAGCACCCATCATACCAACAAAATAAATTATACTTTTTTTGGTATTTTAGTAGAAAAGGAAAAGAAAACAAAGCTGGCAATTTAAGAGATTGCATTGCCTAATTTATTTTTCTTTATATAAGTAAAATTAGAAAGTAGAAACTTATTTTTCTTTTTTCCGTAAAATCTAGCGAAATCAGAAATTTGTCCAATTAATATGATAACAAAGGTGGAATGAAGGGCATACTTGCAGACGATTTCCAACGATTGTCTAAATATCATTTCTCTCCACTACATTTCCAAACAAAGTAAGAAATATTTTGTTGTTTTCTAAAAAATCATTTTGTTGTTTTCTTTTCTTTTTTATTTATCATCCTCATTAAAGTTTCTCTTACTAGAGATAAAAATAAAGTTTTGGCTTATAAGTAACAAAAACATTTGTTGAGGCCCACATGGAAGTGTATTAATCAGAAGAGATCTGCACATTCAAAGATTTGATTTAATTGAGTAAACATTTTTCATCAAAGTTGATATCTCATGAACCAATTATTAGAATTATACAGAATCTCATTGTTAGTGAATAATACTGTTTGAACAACAAAAGAAGTATCTAATTCCATCAAAGAAGGAATACACAAGAACCAAAAAGTGATCCATATATAATGCTTAACTTCAGCCCCACTTCATTCTTAATTGCCAACAAAAGCAAACGCCCTCCCATGTTTTCAAAGACGCTACTGTCCCATAAATTTTGGAATTTCTTTTTATGTTCCCTTTTTCTTTTTCTTTTTTTCCTACAATAGAAAGAGAATGACTACCGTTATTAAACCAACTGACAAAAATGAACAGACAATGAACATACATCTGATAGCACAACAAGTAACAGAATTTTTGTGAGAAGATTTTGTGTGTCCATTTATATCACAGCAAACAAGAAGTCAAAGACTTCAATTAATTTGCTTCCATTTATATCACAGCAAACAAGAAGTCAAAGACCTCAATTAATTTGCCGCTGATAACTGAATTTAGTAGTGATAGAATGATGGGTAACAGGTACTATAATGGTTACTTTAATCCTGAATGACATTAACTTTTGTTGGACGCAAGCCAACTCTTTGTTACGTTGCCTTCTTGTTGATTTTAGTTAATCAAATAAGAAAATATAGGTGGGTTCGCTTTTGGCTTGATTAAGATTCGCTCACTCTTGTGCCCATGAAACAAAACGATTAGCAGGCATTGCCATGCAACTCAGAAAAGGCAAGACAAGCTTAGAATCAAAGTTAACCAATAGACTAAAAAACTCGTATTCTCTGCTTGGGAGAAAAAGGTACAAATATACATACGAACAAGATGAATCTATTTGCCTTCTTTTGCATCACTTTACGCGAATGAGATAATGTAAATGTGATGAGAGAAGCTGCACATTCCTATTTCCTCCCAGGTACTATAGGCCAGTGAAGGAAGATATCCTGCAGCTGGAGTATCCATGGGGAAGAAGAAACCTAAATATTCCATTCCTGGCTTCCCTCTTAAATTCCTCCCGCCATCATATGCAGAAATGATCTGTAGTCAAGCCAATCAAAATACAGTAGGGAATTCATCAACTAAGCCAAGAAAAATTCTCACATTAGTTCCACCAATATCCCATTAATTACACTTGGTCATGTCTCTTCATGCCTTTTGGAATCTCAACGCTGCTCAGTTACCTCATACTTATTGCAAACCTGCACTGAAGCTTACTGTCCCAGGTGCTCCTCCAAACTTGGCAATCAAAAATGCACGGGCATGGCAACGACCTAAATGTGCAGCTTCTTTGTTCCCTCCAGCAAACCAGGTAATGGTTCATCAAATTATTTTATCCATGATCCTAGCGTAACTTTTTCCTTCTAGTTTGACTGTGAAAACTATCTGTTTTGCTTCATATCGATTTGCCGGCACATATAAGGTAATATCGCTTCCTTCTGCTGTCTAATGATCACAAATTTTTGTGGAAGGTTTTTGTTTGGGGGTCAGGGTGTTTGTTGTCAATGTCATCTGTTAAAGCATTTATGGTGTCCAGCAGAGTGTTGCAGCAATTATTTTTGGAGACGGGTCACCCTCAAGGTTGTATCCTCTGACAAAAAGAAGATCAGAAGGTGCCATTCCTTTAGCAGGGAATTACAGATTGATTGATGCAGTTGTCAGCAACTGCATCAACAGCAACATTTCCAAGATATACGCACTTACACAATTTAATTCTACTTCTCTAAATTCCCACCTTTCAAAAGCTTACTCTGGAGCATCTCTGGGGAGAGCGGGCCTTGTTGAAGTAATTGCAGCATGTCAGACTCCAGAAGAACAGGGCTGGTTCAAGGTGAAACGTACCTTCACATTATGGAGTAACCAAGTCTTTTATCTGCTGGTAATTCTTTGTATTGACAAATATAATGTTCACTGACGGTTTGCTTCCATCTATGCATATCCTGCTCCTTAATTCTAGGGAACTGCTGATGCTATAAGGCGGTGTTTATCTGTATTAGAAGAGTATCCAGTTTTGGAGTTTCTGATCCTTCCAGGACACCACCTATATAAAATGAATTACCAGAAACTTATAGAGGCTCATCGTAAAAACACAGCAGACATAACTCTTGCAGTCCATGTTGGCAGGAGAAATGACAATCCAGGGTTGGGCATTTTTACAGTAAATTCCAAGAATCAAGTTACTGAACTGCAAGAAGAGCCAGGATTGAAGTCCATATCGGTATGCATCAAACCATGCTTAATTGTTTGTCTTTCCTCGAACATATATACTGGATAGTAGATGTTATCCTACCAATTTCAGGGATTTAGAGGCAAGCAATGTTTGATACTTCGGTTTCTGAAGAAGCTCAGTTTTGCTGATTGATTTTCAGATACAAAACTCTGTCAGATTCAATGATATTCCCACCGAATATAATAATTATCCCGGCATGGGGATTTATGTAATTAACAGAGATGTGATGATAAAGCTTGTCAAAGAATATTTTCCTACAGCAAATGATTTAAGAGGGGAAATAATACCTGGGGCAATCTCCTTGGGGATGCAGGTCTGTTCTACTGATTATAACAAGCTCTCTTTCTGAATTATTATCTGTATCACTGTATTGCCTATTGATCTTCAAATTAAGGGTGAAGCTTGTCCGTGAAATTTTTATATTTATGCAATCATGATCAGATTCATGCGTATCAATTTGAAGATTACTGGGAGGATATGAGAAGCATTGAAGCATTCTATTATGCAAATATGGAGATCACAAAGAAAACTAACACTGCTGCACATAAGTCAGTAACTTGGAATCCATCAATACCTGGAGTTAACAAATGCTGAAATATCAAATATACACGAAAAACTTACTAGTTAGAAATGTTCGTGTTGACAGCAGCTTTTACGACAGAGATACTCCACTTTATACTCTGCCTCGGCATTTGCCTCCAACTCTGATAACTGATGCTGTGATCACTGATTCTGTGGTTGGAGACGGTTGCGTTCTTTGTGTAAGAACTTTAAACTAGCTGCTATAAGAACAACAAACAAATACAGAACCAGTCTCAAAACTTTTCAGATATGTTACAATGCAAATGTAGAATGTGTAGTTTTGCATAAGCTTTTCTTTTTGGTCTAAGCAGAGATGCAAGATTAAAGGCACAGTTGTTGGCATGAGAACAAGAGTTGGAGAGGGTGCCACAATTGAGGATTCAGTAATCATGGGCTCTGATACATATCCAGTAAGACACTTGAGAAGACTTAGATTTCGTGCATTTCACCAATCATTCATGACTTACTCTGACTGTTCGACTGATTGGTTCACTTGAGCCATTATATTTATCTATCAGAATGACAAATAACATATGCAGGGAAGTACTGTTGAAGGGTTAAATGCCAATGGTGGCGTCAGCAACATTCAGATTGGAATTGGGGAAGGTTCGATAATTAAAAAAGCTATTGTCGACAAGAATGCAAGGATTGGCAAAAATGTTATGGTACCCTATATAATTCATAGATTTTATACTAAAATTTCTGTAGCGATTCTATATTACTAGAATTTCTGTACTAGCTGCAGATATTTCTAGTTCAAAATACTTGCTAAAGTCAATCATTAAAAAAAAAAAAAAAAGAAGAAGTTGAAAGGACTTTTGAATTTGCTTCTTCTGATGCTGCAGATCATAAACAAGGACCATGTGCTGGAGGGAAACAAGGAGGCGAATGGCTTTGTCATCAGAAGCGGCATAGTTCGTTATATTAAGGAGTGCAATCATCTTAGAGGGAAGCATCCTGTAAGAAGCAATCAAGATGGTCCACTTCTTTCCATTTTACTCAGATACAGAGACGAGAAATCTACATGATTCTTTCAACATTATTTCATTACTTGTGTTGGAGCAAAGTAACTTTCACTTCAATCACGGAGCCCTAAATGTACCCTGAGATCCTCTTTTTTTTTTTTTTTATTAAAAAAATAAACTAAAGAAAAAAGTGAATTTTCATATATGCTCTAATTATACGAGGAGACATTATATCAACAATTAAGTTTCCAATGGAATATGTAAATTTTCACTCCCCATAAAGCATTTGTATGTTCTAAATAATTTCTGTTTTGCCTTTAAAATTTTCGTCCTCTAAGCTATAGCCTGACATCACTTGGTAATCACAAGCCGAATAGCCTGTTAATTACCACAGAATAATGCACAAAAATGTTGCAAAAATAGAAAAACACATAATCAGGCAGCACATAACGGAAATTCTCAAACAGTAAAACAAATCTTTGACAATCCATTTAGGGTCTCCATTTTGTTGGATGAAACCCAAATTAATTCTGTAAAGCTCATCCAAAGTATTTTTTATCTCATCAAGTTCCCAAATCACAAAAACAAGAATGCATCACTAACAATTTTATCCCACGCTTTATGGAGAATTCAAACCGACCATTTTTGGTGCAAAAGGCTAACTGATAAAAATAGTGGCATAGTATCAGCTACCTATATACAAAAGCTGGATATAATCCAACACAGCTGCTTAGAAGTTTTATATCCTGAATGCTATGCTGCTTTAAAAAGCTTAGCAGCCTTCCTTCACTGATATGCTAGTGTACCGTCACCACTGATTGAGAACTTGCGAAAAAAGACTCATGCATTAGTTACACATAATATATCATGCCAACTTCAATAAGGCTGATGTGAGGAATGTGAAGTGCAACAGCAGGACCTCTGCAATTCTTGCGAAGGAAGGAGTATCCAATATCAACTACCAGCTTTTTCAAAAACGAGGATGACCTTCTTGCCTTCACATATGAGTGCCCCATTATATATGCAACCCCTGCTTCCTTTGCCCGGACCAAGTCCAAAAGCTCTTCCTTAACCGAAATATCCATCCCAGGGCTTTCTGGCAATTGAAATCTGACTTGGCGTCTCCTAATCTGTGGGGTCTCATCATCATAAGCTGATCTCAAACTCTGAAGGGATAAAGACTTGCTACTTTGAACAGAGTTACTTTCATCAAAATCATCCTGCTCAGATACAACTAAAGTTGAACTGGTTCCCAAATTTCTGGTGCTTATAACTGCCATCCTCCCATCAAATGATGCATTATCAGAACTTGAGAACTGCGGTTCAACAGCTTCCATCTGGATGAACTCTGCTATGCTTTGAATGAGCTGGTTTTCAAAGTTCCCATCATCTCGTTGAATATCCTTGTATCCATACCTCACAATACACCGATACATGCGATAGGGTCTTGGGCAAATGCGGCCAACAAGGAAGCGTTCTTCAGGTGACACATAAGGCACGGGAACCGATTTCACACAAACAAAAACCAAAACGGAATGAAAAGCAGGTAGATTTGTTACAAAGTGCGAGAAGATAGAAGGCACTCCTGTGGCTAATTCCGAGTAAATTAGACCTATTCCAGGCACACGAACAATACCAAGGCTAGGGCCCAAACCAAGAAGCCATTTCAATGGAACTTTGTTGTGCAGATCAAAGTTGTACTTCTTGCGAGTCCCATAATGCCAAACAAACATGATAAACATAAATACGAAAGAGAGCACAAGTGAGACCCATCCGCCCTGAGGAACTTTGATGAATGCAGCTGACAAGTAAGCACCTTCAATGATCCAAAAGAAAAGGAGGAATACAGCGGCAAACAGGACATTCCTTTGCCACACAAAAACTATAACAAGCGACATGAGAAATGTTGTAATAAACATGACTGTCATGCAAGCCAGGCCTGGAAACCAAAAAACAAATGTCAAGACTAAATCCATTTAATTCCAGGGTATATGCTATCATCAATGGTTTTTAAACACTAATACAGAACAAAAATGACCAGAACAGATAATGGAGGATAAAAT
The DNA here is from genome assembly GCA_024721245.1 of Mitragyna speciosa. NCBI lineage: Eukaryota > Viridiplantae > Streptophyta > Magnoliopsida > Gentianales > Rubiaceae > Mitragyna > Mitragyna speciosa. The sequence continues at coordinate 22,263,244 of CM045571.1, forward strand.
GCATTCTTGGGAAAACATCTTTTCTTGCTACTTATGGCATTCTCCTTGCTTTCCTTCTTTCCTTTTTTTTTTTTATTTGGCATTCTTTTCTTTCTGTTTTGTATACTTCAATCGAAATGCATCCGTATGTCTCACAGTAACAATTCATGCAAATACACTTCAACACCCAGTCGACCGAATGTCCTACATTTACTCTCCCCACTGGAGCCGAGTTTCTCCCACCTTCCCCAACATGCAGGTTGAGCCCCCCTCTCTCCCAGTCTCCATTAAAACCCCGAGTTCTCTCCACCCCTCCAACCTTCAAAAAGTGCCCTCCTCCTCCATAACCTCCCAAATTGTTGTCTGCATGCAATTGTGTGCTACAAGGTGTCTTTAATGTGCCAGTGTGTACGTTTGTCTGCAATTTTGTGCAAAATTCTGGGTTTATGTACATCTAAATCGTATGTGATGTATGTCTATGTTACTCTTATCTGTATGTGGGCTTCTCTCTCTTTTTTTATTTTTATTTTTATGTTGGTGTGTTTTGTGTAGGATTGAGTTTGAAAACAAGAAGATAAAGGAATGAAGAATGGTCATCATCCTGCTATTTTAGTAATTTAAAATAGGAGCAAATGGGTTTCTTGGGAAGTTTGCGTCAACTTTTTGCCTCCAATAGATGAGAGTTGATGCTTGGTAGACTCTTAACTCAGAGGGTTCAGGTGTAATTTTCCAAACGAGGGAGTCTAACTGTAAAAGAGCCAAACTCAGGGTATTGAGCACAATATCTCACTTGTTACTTTTCACTTCATCTGAAATTGGATGTAATTTTAACTATGAGATTTTGCTTACAGTTCTATTTTGTGGTTAAATGTCCATATCTTGTTGGTCAAGTCAATAAATTCCACTACACTGCATCAACAAATTCTAATAATGAATACCCAACCATAAACACCCTCTAAAATTTTCAAGTCAATCTCGCATCTGCCAAAAGAGAAAGTACTGATATTCTACATAACGATTAGCTTACCATATGCATTCCCAATTGTAGTTGTGTCCTGGAAGCCAATTGCTATAGCAAGAGTAATAATCATGAGAATCCAGTTTATTTCTGGTATGTAGATCTGCCCATATATATGTCTTGACGTGTGGACGACCTTCACCCTTGGGAAACAACCAAGCGCATTACATTGTTTCACAATAGAGAAAGTAGCTGTAATGATAGCCTGACTAGCGACAATTGCAGCAAGAGTGGCAATGATAAAGACAGGCCAATAAACACTTTCTGCAAGCAAATAACCAACAAAATATCAAATTTACCTTCATGCAAAAAATTCTGGGAAAAAAAAAAAAAAAAAAAACTGTATAAGAAGAACTAACCAGGTATTGAGTCATAGAAAGCATGCGGAATGGATGAGATATTTTTTGACAGGAAAGCAGCCTGGCCCATGTATTGGATCACAAGACAAGGGTATACAGCAACGACAAATGCAATCTGCAAAGATTAACAACATTAAAAACAGTACAGTGAAAAGGAAGGTACACATCTGCTAGTAAAATAATACTAAGAATAGCGACCAAGATGCTTATTATACACATGACCAGAGGATAGAATGACAGCCCATGATCTCACAGAACTAATGCAACAACAACTGAAGAAGCTTACACCCCAGCATGTAGCATGGAGCAGAAGGATACTTCATTACTCGGCACCACAATAATTATCAACAAATGTATGTATCCAAACAGATGAAAGGAATTACCCGAATCGAATTGGCAGTGAAATGGCCAAGATCTGCAAACATAGCTTCAGTACCTGATGAAGCAACAACAGTGGCAGTAGGCATTCAAAGTTTAAGTGCTAATATTCAAATAGTATTTAGTACTTAGAAAGAATAGTGGACATGCATCATACTCATAAATCAATGGGACCAGTAAAACGCCAATCAAAAATTTCCAACTTGAAACAAGAAAACAACTAATGCACATCTTTCAGGTACCTGTTATGGCAAGGAGAACTCCTCCAAGTGAAATCCATCCTTCTTTACCAGTTGCCTTGAAGAACTTAATAATATAGTGTGGTGAAAGAGCAGACACAATTTTTGGGTTCCAGTGTATCGTATTGTACAGCCCAATGGCAAATATTGATATCAACCATAAAACAACAACTGGTGCAAATAAGAAAGCAACCTTGTGCGTACCACAGTGCTGAAGAGCGAACAGCCCAACCAGTATCACACAAACAATCAATAGAACTTCACCTACAAGAGGAAGGCAGTTTGAAAGCTGTAAGGAAACAAAGTAAACAAAAATAACAACAATCATCATTACCACTCAAAAAGATGTGCATATACCTTGAGTTAATTTATTCTCTGTGACTTTAATTCCTGATACTGAAGACAGAACTGCAACAGGATAACATGAGCTAATTAATAATTACACCTGAAGCAAAACAAATATTATAAAATTTAAATATGAAAACCTAGGCTAAGATGATTTTCACATAAAAGCCTTGGTAAAGGCAAACCGTTCATCAAATAGGACATTAAAGCATCCACAGCTGAAGAGCACATTGTTTCTCAAAGTATGAAGCAAGATCAGAATTCAACATTTCCAAGAGCCAAATTAGGAAAATGTTTGTGGAGTTCCATTTTCACAGTTGGATTATAAGCTCAACTATAGGACCGGCGACATCAGAGTCAGTAAAATGTTATCGCGGCACAATCTAAACATTTTTTTGTGCTTTTTTGTCATACCCAATGAATAGTCTTATACCAAAACAAGAATTTTGCCTCATGAGCAAAGTCATCCTGGAAATATACTCAAAAAGTAAGTCTAGAACTGAACTCATTAGCTCAGCATATATCAAGGCAACCTCAAAATACAAACACTCAGAGCTATCTCACACACAGGGAAAACTAAATGACATAAATAGTTTGTACTAGCTTACCAGAAATTGCAGGAGTAATTACACCATCACCTATGACCATGCAAGCCCCCAATAACACCACAAGAAGTAGAACTGTCCGTGATTTTTTGTGTTTCTCAAGAAACCTCTTCAATGGTAAAGATGATGCATGCTGAGATGAAGGACCATATCTGTAAGTGGATAACTCCTCATCAGCTGCTTGTTGATTGGGAAGTAAGCTAAACTTTGCATGTCTGCAGAGCAGAGAGTAAAGAGCAAATGTTCCACCTGAATTGAGATACAGTTTGTAAAACAGACTCATATTCCAATCTTTGCCAAGACAAAAGTTCCTACAATAATGTCAAATAACAATACCTTCACCATTATCATCCGCACTTAGCACTATGAACATGTATTTCAGCAAAGGTATCAATGTCAAGGTCCAAAAGATAAGAGAAAATGCACCAAATATGACATCCTCATTTGTACGATATGGCAGCTTCCCAACAAATATGCTCTTGTAAACGTATAATGGTGAAGTACTCAAATCTCCATATACCACTCCGAAGCTTTGGTAAGCCAAGAGCAGAGTTCTGGAAAGATCAGCCAAAGGAAACTGCAAGACCACATGCATCGATATTAGACGCAACTCAACACAACATGAATTGATCTCAAATATAAATATGCAGCAGAAACTTTAAGGCCTCGTTTGGTTGACAAGGATTGTGGATGAGGAAAGTAATCTTTTTCCAAAATTTTAAATTCTGTTGTTTGGTTAGAATTTGAGTATTTTGGAAAGTAAAATGAATCCTCAAAACAAGGGAAGGAGTGGTGAAATGGTGGGATTCTAAATCCTGAACTTTTGTTGGTATTTAGATTCCTTGGCTAAGGATTTTAACCCAAAAATATGCTCTAATGTCTCAACTAAATCCACTCTACCTCTAACACTATCCCAATCATACCTCCCATCCATTACTTTCTTCTCTCTGCTTTGCAGCGTCCCTCTCCTCCATCACTTCCTTCTCCATTCCCTCTCTACAACAATACTATTCTTCTAACACTATCCCAATTAAGCTTCTTTTCCATCTTTTTTTTGCAACAATTATTCCTTTAAAGTTGCAATTGTGGCATTTACATACATAAAATAAAGAAATTGACATTTTCTTTTTATCTTCTCCATATCCTCTCTGCAACAATGACTCCTTAAATTTATGCATTAAAACTAAAGATGAAGGATTGCATTTTTTTTTGTTTTGTTTTGGGAGGGGGGGACATGAGGGCTGGTATTGATAAGTTACTCTTTGATTACTCATTATGCAAAAATCATATACACACGTTAGGGTTTTAGTTCAAGATCATTTTGATAATTTACTCAGTATCATTTTCCTAGAAAAATTCCTAAACTATCCAAACAAAATAAAGGAATCTTTCTGTGTTCATATTCCCAACGATTAAATTCCTGAAAATTAGAATCCTAATTAACTTTAATTTCCCACCAAACAAACAAGGCTTAAAAAATAGTTAATCCAGTAGGCCAACAAATTTCTTTTATGTGGATATTATGAACATAGTATTCTTTTCTATGTAGAAGGGGAGGGGTGGGAAGGAAGAAAATAGGGGATTAGGAGCAAGAACAATACCTGGTCCAACGAGTTGATGGCAAGGATGGGATATCTATAACAAAATGGCTATGCGAAAGCTACATGAGTACATAAATAACATGAAGAGTGCATATTTTATTTTTGTTCGAGCACACATCCCTTTGATTGAGTATGCACACTCCTTTTATTAACGTACACATGAATTTTAACATGTAAAGCCATTTGTACCCAATTGGATACACCAATTGGTCGGGCACCAGATCCAGAAGGGGGACTATAACTGATTCTCATGGTTATTAAGAACACAAGAACTACGGATAGACACCTCCCATTCTCACATGTTCAAGCTACAAGAATCTCAGTTCCATCTAGCAAAGCATGGAAATGTATCAAGCATCTGTCCACATTTAACTTTGGAAGAAATTATATGAACTTTTGCTATATTTACCGTATACTATCACTCAACATCTTATCAAACCAATAATAGCACCAGTAAGAAAAGCATCAGTATGAAGCTTGAATTAATTACAACCATCATAAAGATATCCAACTCACAGTCTCATCTATAGGAAGGCTGAAATGCTATGACAAAGAAGCACCAAATCAAAATTTTCCTCCTAAAAATCAATGTTTAAAAGAGTTCTTGTTAGGCGCTAATCTCCAAAAGGCTCAAAACCGGAATCACCAAAGGGTATATTAATAGCAGACAGTCAAGTGAAAATTTTGCTGTCTTCATTAAAACTTTAACTACAGAAAACCTTTTCTCCCAATAAACTACACACAATTCACATGTTATTCAATTAGGAACCCAACTCAAGATGGTCAAATGGTTGGTACATATAAACTGAGCTTTTTGGATTAGAAAAAGGCTGCCTTCAGAATCAAATCTACTTAACATGTCATGTGGCCTTAGATAAGATCCCTACACTCACTAAATCCCCAAAGTTGAAGATTCCAACAATCACATGGCGACTCCAAGACACTACCAATGACTGTAGTGGCTTTCAGGGATTTTTATTTCTTTACGGCAACTATTTTTCTTGTTTATCCCTAAATCAACTCACTCAATTAATATTTGTGCTCAATGCCAACACAAATTTTACTTGTTCATTCACCTGTGAACTAAAGTCAATGCTGTACTTTATTCTGTGAGGGCACGTAGGATGGCCTAATGTTGGTAAATAATCTGCACACCACTAATTAACTGCATATCTTTATCTATATTCCTCTTCATGTGATTATTCATATAAAAATTGATAAAAATGTAACGTAGTGAGTGGCTCTCCAAGAAAAC